>VZRE01014829.1:373279-458279 GCA_013396775.1 Cephalopterus ornatus
CCAGCCTGCCGTGGCGGCGGGGGCGGGGCGGCTGCGGGCGGCGCGGCGGGTGTGTGGGTGTGTATGTGTGTGTGTGCGGGATGCGGGCGGTGTGCGGGGTGTGTGCGTGTGCGGCGGTGCGGTGCCGGGGGCGTGCGGTGCCGGGGGGGAGCTGCACCACCGCCGGGCGGGTGTGGGATCGCCCGGCCCCGTGGGAACGTGGCGCAGGCTCTCCTTGCGCCCCCCCAGCCCTCCCGGAGGTGTAAAATGGTTCCCGGCGGCTTTTCCCGCATATTACATAAGGCTGCGCTGCCCCGGGGCCGCCTGCAGCGCTCCCCTGCCGCCCCGGGGCTGCCCGTGGGATGCAGAGCCACCCCGTTACGGGCGCGGGCAGGGCCGCTGCCCCCCCCGACAGCAGCCGAGGGGCTGCGGTGAGGGCGACTGAGGGGCGATCAGCCATTTTACGCTGCGCGGTGCTGCGGGCTCCATCTCTCCATCTCGCCNGCTCCATCTCTCCATCTCGCCCCCCGCCCCCCCCCTCCTGGTGCGCTCGTGGGAGGCCCCGCTGTCCGCCCGCTCAGCCTCGCCGGGAGCCTGCCGCCCCCGCGGCTCTGCCGGCGGGTCTGTGCCCCGGCTCCGCCCCCGGCGAGGCCACCCTCGGCCGCACGCGTGCCGCGGACGCGGGGCACATGCGTTGCTCGGCAGGCGATGGGGAAGGCGGGGCAGCGCGGCCGTGGTACCGCGAAGACAGGAGCCCTCGGGCGGGACGGCGGCTCCCGCAGCGATGTTCGCTGCCGCCTCCCGTCGCTCGACGGCTGCCCCCGCCCGCGGCCCNGGCAGCCGCAGCGAGGGGCTGCGGGCGCTGCCCGTGCCGGTGATGAGAGCGAGGAAGCTGAGGCCGGCGTTCCCAGGGCGAGGAGGGGCGCCCGGCATTGCCCCGCTGCCCTCCCTGCCACACGTGTCCGTTTCAGGCGAAACCAGGGTCCCCACGGCGGCGAGCGCAGCGAGTAGTGGGGAGCCCGGTCCGTGCCGTGCCGGGCGCTCCCGCCCAGCCGCGGCTCATCGGCCGCCCACTCTGCGCTCCCCCGAGGCATTTTCCCGTGCCTCCTGAGAAAAAACAGTCGTAAGGGACACTGAATCTGGAGGCTGTCAGCGGGGGCAATTCTCTTCCATTGCCCACCATTTTTTTTTTCCCCTTCCCCGATTCAGCTACGTTATGGTAGGTGCGGTGATGCTGAAGAGGGGCGGCTCAGCACAGACGCTGGGATAGGTGGTGCAAGAGCTCAACGCAACGAGCTTTCATTGGGATGTATGAGGATAGGAGAGTATAGCATACATAGCTGAAGGCAGAAAAGGTCAGACCATATAATCAGCTACAGTAACGCAACGTTGTTCATCTTCACAAACTGCTTGGACAGTTCTTGCTTTCCTGGGTAATGGTGGCTGACATCAACTAGAACTGCATGTGGTCGGTATTTGCAGATTATGTTACTGGGACTGTTCCTGAAGTAAGTGTAGCAATCTGGATGGAATTCTGCAAAAATGTTAGGGGGTTTTCTGTGTTTCTCAATTCCATTAAGACAACGAAATCCTGAAAGTAGTTTGTGCAAAACACAGATTTTTTTTTTTTTTCCTACTAGTATTAGAGACAGGCATTGCCACCTGGTTTTTGAGAAGGTCAGGGTTGCATATTTTTTTGTCCAAGCCCATCAAGTTTTTTTAATCAGCATTTGTGTTCTTGCATTAGCCTTGTTCTTGTCTTGTTTGGAGAACCCTTTACAATACTCAGATGATATGTATAGACTGTAGATTGCAGTGATGGACTTCAAGATTTCCAGCAGAAGGGAGATGCTATCCACGCTTTGGATTTCCCTTTGTCTGAACCTTGTCCAAGGCTTCAGTTTTCAAGCAGTTTGAAGAGCAACAAATTAAGATGTGAACATGTATTCTTGTTTTTGTCACCTTGGTCACCACTGATGGTTTAGTCATTTTGTGCATTGGATTTAATTGACTAGTGAAGCATATGCTAAAAATATGTATGATATCTCCTCATTTACCTTCCCAGGAGGGTTTTATTGGAGAACAAGTACTTCTGAAGACAAATATTTGCTCTACAAGTAGAATTAGGAGTTGATTGCAGAGCACTGCATTCACAAATGGTTAAGAAGGATCCATCTTTTTTTGTCCCCTTTATGCTTATTCTCATCTGAAATTCTAAACATTCTGCAGGTTGGTTTTGTTAGGGTTTTTTGAGGGGAGAGGGTTGACTTGTTTTTTTTTTTGTTTGTTAGTTTTTAGTATGCAAAGAATCTGTGTCCAAAACCAGCACTATCAAACAATGCAGATGTAAAGGAAGGTCACAGAAATGTAGGATAATACGAAACTGAAAATGCTTCAGTATTTACCCAGGTATTTCACTCCAGCAAAGTGATTTTCTTTCACAAAATTGTAGTGGCAGGCTTATACCATAATAGACGTGATGATCTTTCTCTGCCCCAAATTGACCACCGAATTATTTTGGTGCTTGATTTAAGCCCCTGAGCCAGCCCAGAAGCTCAGGCCGATGGTGTGGGAGAGGTGGGGTGCAGCCCTGCACCCCATACGGGACAGCCACTGGTCCCAACCTTGCACCTGCAGTGCCTGGGGAGCCACCATGCTGCTCGCTGGGGCTCGACCTTCCTCCCTCCCACCCATAGTAGCCTCAGAGAAACAGCATACAACTCCATCTCCTTTAAAAACAAACAAAAAAACCAAAAGCCCACTGTAAAACTATATAAAGGATTTTTCAAACTAATTGTCAGCGCTTGCTCGGAGTTTGTTGATGGAGCAAATGGTTTTTAGATGAACTAGCATTGCTGGTACTACTTTTAAACTAGGTTCCTCAGTTTAAAAAGGGAGATGATGGTCATGTACCCCTGAGGAATGTTTGAAGCAGTAAGACTACTCAGTCACTTAAAGGTGGCCAGAAAACAGGTGTAGCAGAGGAGTGGACACACAGTGAGTAGGTAGCCTAGTCCTGGTGTGGGAATTGTGGATGCTCTTGCCCTGTCGAGTGGATTTATCTCCTGGTTGATAGTATCTCATGTAAAATATGGTGCTCACGTTAAAATGTGGCGCTCACGTCACAAGCCAGCAATGCCCTTTACCCACGGGGTGGCGACGCTGTGTACAGTCTGACAGCAGCTTGAGAGGTAGTGCTGTCAGGACTAAAGGGACCCCCACAGGACGGGGCACACGCCTCCTTGCCAGTCAGGGGCAAGCCTGGGTTGATCTCTGTGTGCTGCCACCGTAAGGCTCCATGCCAGTTGCAACCCAGGGGGTGTAGGGTGGGTGGAGATACATGTCAATACCAGACCCAGATGTTGGTGACTGTTGGCTGTACCCCTTTCCATAACGGATTTTTAGCGGGAATTTCGTATCTGCACCGTGACATCGTGTCATGACACGTCACATAACATCAATTTGGGCCAAAACTACCGATTTTGACCAAGGTTTCACTTAACCTGGAAAAGAAATATATATAAATTATATGTGTTCGAAAAATACCCACAACAAAGTCGCTTTAGTCTGTTGGATTGTTGCAACTCTTGCAAAGCTATGTTGACAGGTCATCGAGAATAGCTGTTGGAGTCTAATTGCAGTTTGACACTTCACGTGTCAGTGTCACTAGGAGGCTTAATGGTTTTGATTGAGAGGTGGTACAGGTGTTTTTCAGACTAATGGCACAATTAAGAGCAATGTTCACTGCCATGACTGCTGTTTCACCCTTCGAGAGAAATGGGCTAGGCTTAACCGTGATTGACAATTCTTGGTAATTCAGGGGATTACAGTCTAGCTGATAAAGGCAAATGTTAGCCAAGGGGTTCACTCTAACAGAACCTCTTTGGCTTTAATCGGTGGAGCAAAGATACAGCACTGGAGGTAATTCATAGGGCAGTACTGAAAGTGTCCAAACTACTGGACTTTGTCCTTCATCACAGCGTGACTGAGTCTAGTCTAGTTGGAGAAGTGCTGACTGTCAGCAACATCAGATTTTTTAAAAATTCTTAATTCTGGCAAAACAAGAAAGGAGGAAACTGGTGAAGATGAAATCCTTTTGTCTTAAATGCGCCTACCCAACAACTACAGCGGTAGTTATATTGTGTACTCATATTTTAGCACTGAAAGGATAGTGGGAGTCACCTAAAGAGATGTGTCCTGGGGAGTACTATAAAACCGCCATAAGTGTAACAAGTTTTTCATATAGTAGTTTCCGCACAGATGTAATATATGTACAATCTTGGATGTTTAATCCTGCTAGCTCGAGAGCCACTGTTGAGCTTTCCTGTTTTAAATCAAGTTTTACAGCTCTGCAGGGATCACTGCACCATGACATTGTGACAAGGGGATGCTGATTCATGCATAAACCTTAGATCCTTTCATTATATCTTCAACCAGCAGCTTTGAAAACCTATGAATATCTAACATGTTGCAACTTGAGAGTTACGGCAAAGGTTTCCCCAGCCATTTTGGAGTATAATGCTATAGCTTTCATTCTTAAATTGAATAGCATTCAGCACACTGCTGGCAAAATGCTTAAAAAATAATCGAAAAAAATATCCTTCAACATTAAGGATGGAAGGAATTTAGACGTATTTATTTCAATTAAAATTACTGTGAACCAAGACTAAATGCATTTCACAATAAATTACAAGAACTAGAACTGATTTTAAGGAAAGGAGGAATTTATTAGCTGCCTGTGTTTCAGTTCATTTGTATTCCTGGTCCTTTTCATTTCCTTTTCGCTGTAAAACATTTCTCAGGCTCAGTGAGAAGATGTGAAATAGGTTCTGTGACTCCTTGTAATTAAAATGGTCAAGATCAGATGGGTTTCTGCAGTAATAGTGGTACAATAAAACCAGGATGTAGCCTGCAGTGGGAACTCTTGTGCTTTTGTTGCTCTCAAAACATTTTTCCTCTCAAAATCAAGCTCTGTAGCAAACTTCAAACATTCTTCTACTCCTGAGAGTTATTTGTAAAGAAACCTAGAGTATTTATTGTGCGACAGGGCTATGCATCTTTGTGCCTGGCTCACAGACCATTTTCACACAACCGTGATCCAGAATGTGGGCAACTACAATTATGACAGTTTTCTCTTGCCTAGTTTACTTTTCAGATTTTTATTATGTGATTATTGCATTAATTTTGTCCATATATCTGAAATAATTTACCATACAGTTTTGAGTATAGTATGAATATATATTTTACTCTTAAAAATCAGAAAGTGAGTTATATTTAATAGTAGTTTGTGAGTAGCATGTCAGTCAAGCCTTAAATATACCAATCAAGCTCTTAAACCAACGAATATTATCAATCTCTTCAATATATTAAAATGTTTATATATGATTTTATTTGTATTTAATATATGAAAATGTAGTAACTTTTTTCTATTTATGCTAATGACAGTTTTAATTTACACTGACTTTGATAGGTGTGATTGTCTGCACATAGTTGAGCATGCACTTAACTCCTTGCATATATAAGACTTCCTTTACTAGCCAGTGTATGTTATGCAGCCTAAACCAAGCACCGCTGTATTAAGTGATGCTGTTACTGCCGATTTCATTAGTTCTTTTTTCAAGTTTCTCATAATTAAAATATTTTTGAGAATTTAGGCATGTTTAGCAGAAAATAATTCTTTTTGAACAGTTGATAATTACTGGGAAAGTATATAATAACTGGGAACATATTACCTTGAAAATGCAATAAACAGGTAAAGACTGTTATGTTATTATGTTGAAAATTCAAATAGCATAATTTGTCAGGCATCTTCTGTGAAAATATGACTGAATTGTGAAAAATATTTTCTCAAGGAAAATATAATTTTAATAATTTTCTGATATGTGCTGATAGGAATAATTTTTGGAAAACCAAAAAGAGGACATAACCCATAGTAAACATAAATGTATACATATATGGATAGATATGTATGTGCATATGTGCACATGTATATATGAATGTACACATATATGTACTTAACACAGTGAACAGTAGTTTATTTTGAATGTCAGAGAAATAAAAAGCAGGACATTGGTTAAACTCTACAATTTATTTTCTAAAGAGGATTATCTCGGAGCACTTACTAATTTTTTATTTCAAGGTTCATGTCCATATTCTGGAAACAACATCACAACAACTCAAGCCATGGAATGTCAGGTCAAACTGAAAATAACACTGAAAAGATACCCGAATAGGTAAAAAATTTAGTTGTTTATATCAAACTCTCTCTATGTGTATATGGGATAATGTACATCTATCCGTATGTATATGGATAAGCAATAAGGAGTGAATAAAATCATCACATAAACATAGTGAATGCATATTTTAAACCAGATCAACAGTAAGGAGCAAAACCAGCTTTTAAATAACCACATGTTGAACAAATTCATATTGAACCTTCTAAAATCCATAACTGTGCTTAAAATACAGCTATTGGATTTATTTCTGTGCACTTAGAGTGGTATAGATGTCTTTTGAAATACTGCTTATTTTTCTTTATCTGTCTGTATATAGGACCACCACAGAACATTTTTTACTTTCTAATTCAACACTGCTGTGCCCCCTTGTCTGACAAATATTCCACCACAAATCTTTGATTATTCTTTTCTTTTTTTTTTAGTTGTTATTTTGAGAAAGTTTCTCAAATCATGCAGTTTATATGGAGTTTACCTTTTCCCTCCGAGTTCTCATGTAGGAAATTATTACAGAGAGTTAATATTCCTGTCCTGAATCTGATTCAATGTACAAATACTTAATATGTCATTTAACTATGGCTAGTCACTTTATTTAAGTGTAAAAAAATTTTTACAAGACAGATATTCACTGTGATTCTGCAACAAAGTGTTGTTCAGCTCTAGCTACTACTATCCCCCACCACCTGCTCCCAAACTTGAATCAGAGAAAAGGATTTTTTTGAGGGTTGAGATGTTACATGCAGTTCAATTAAAGGTAACAGTCTCAAGCAAAAGAAAGGTTTTATTCCAGCTCTAATCTACTGGTTTTATTTGATATCAGAGAAAAAATATTCAGGTCTGTATTCATTATCTTAAATCAGTGTGTGGTTGTTTGTATGCTTGGGATGCTGCCTCTGTAATTGAATTACCAGTCACTTCATCTAGGACTTATTGGGCTCTATTGCACATGGAAATAGCATCTTCATTAACTACAGAAGGTAAATGTACTTGCATTTCACTCTTAAAAAGAAAGAGTATTTTGCCGTTTGTGTTTTTAAATGGGCATTATTTTTCCCCAGTGATTCTTCCAATGAACAAGAATAGGGCAAAATTCAAAATTTTCATATTGGCCCTGACTCATGAATGTGTAGTCATAAAACTCTTAGAAGAGTTCCAAAGCTCAATAAGGGACAATGGCTAATTGTATGAAATACTCAAAATAGATGTATGAACACATGTTTACTATGCTATCTCACCTATTCAGTTTAATCTCAATTTCAGGTAGTTAATAATGAAAAAACATAATTGCTTGGATGCTGCAGTTTTTCAGGCTGCTGTGGTTAAAGCTGTCATACCCCTGTAATTTATTCTAGAGGTTTACAAACATGACTTGGGCTAAAAAAGATGCCTCTATTTATTACAGATGGTGTGAACTGATTTTTTCACACACTTTGAAGATTACAAACACCAGATTCTTTCTAAGCACTTGGTAGGATAGATAATTTAAATAGCAGTCTGCTAGGTAATGCAGAGATTTTTCTCATCTATATGGAGAAGACTGCTTTCAGGGCTCAGGTCAGCAACAGGGTGAGAGAGCTCGCAGAACAGTTTTGCAACTGCTTTCCAGCATGGAGAAGGAATTTGTTTTCTTTGGTTTTCTGCCTCATGAATGTATTTGGTGGTTGTAGGACTCTGGTTTATATTCATAAAATTAAAAGGCTGATGCAGTTTACCATCCTGTGTAATGTGTATCTAAATTATTTGAATGTATTGCATTTCCTTATATTTGTGTAAACTATCTGAAAATGTCTGCAAATGCATGCTGATGAAATAAACTGTACAGCTCTGAACAAGTCAGAGTAATTTGTTCAATAATCTCATAAATCTTTGAAATTGAGGTTGTTGAGGGTTAGCTTCCTCAAAATGTTTCTTTGTGATACTAGCTATGAGTTGTTTTTGACAAAATGTCTCCCAAGCCAAAATGCTGATTTATATATTTTTTTTATTTCCCCCGATATAAATGTAGCAAATTCCATTACACTGTGCTATTACAGTCTCAGAGGGGGTTCTTTGTACAAATGTGGGCTCCTGCAAGCAGCAAAATGTTCTTCGTATCTGTACCTTGAGCAGACCTACTGATATTTGAGAGTTTATTCCAAGTGTAATATTTACGAAGCAGAGTAAATAATTGGCATGGCTAGTGCATACCAAGCACATGTTTAAATAAGCTACACCAATGTTACAATAAAAGCAGAATTGATCCATGCTGGAATTACAGTGGTTAGGAGAATCACACAGGATTGAACACAATTATTTTATATCTTGTCCATCTCAGGCAGAGGACTTGAATTTTAACTCTTTATCTTTCATTTTCCAGTTGAATGCCCTTAGTGGTGGACCATTTTTCGTTTTGACATCAGAATCCCTTTCTGTATGTCACCCTTCTTCCTTTTTCCTACCTTGATTAATTTTTGGTGAAAAAACTCTTAGTAATCCTACATTTTTCCTGATGCAGGAAGGAAGAAAGTAACTTTGAGGTTTTTGTGAGCAGGAGGACAATTTCTTGCTCTTTGTTATTACAATAAAACATAGAGGGGGAAAAAAAAAGTGTTAGGAAAATTCAGTTATATTTAAACAATTCCTCAATCAACAAAAGTTTGGTCAGATTTATACACAGCTTTAAACTTCTGAAGCCATTTTAAATGAATCCTTGCAAATACATAATTTTATTGTATTTAAAGAATAGATGGATTTTAAGGATCAGAAAGATGAGAATATGAGTCACTGCACATTATAAATTGCAGTGTAAGTGTGGTTTTAATTTCACTCATAGCCTTACATCTGCCTCATCTTAAGGTGCTTTCATTTGGTGTGAGTGGATCATGCTGAAATTCTGAAAAGTCATGACTGGAAAGTCATTTAGTCCTTTTACTAACTAATCGGATCTGTTGATGTATTCAGCAACATGATTCTGTGGTGTGGAGTCCAGACCAGTAAGGCCAGGCTGTTTTCACTCAGCCAAATAAATGGTTAAGCTTCCACCCATGGTAGTAGGAACAGACCAGATCCAAAAATATTATTTGTTTTTTCTGTATAATTGTGGATTTAATTCTTTTGTATGTGAAAAGAGGCAGGGATTAAACAACTCCTAAAAAGGGCAATAACATTTGAGCATCTATTGGACCTACGGAGTAGTTTCCAAACTTTATGGTACATGCTCATGAACAACCCTGTTTTTGCTTGTTTGGTTGGTTTGTTGGTTTTCTGAGTATTATATGCATTTCTTAAGTGTCATGATTCAGTATGGAAACCTTAGAAAAATTGTTATATAAATATGCAAATAGAAGGAAAGCTAAAGAAGGAAAGGTTTGCTCTATGCTAGTGTAAGTGAAGGGGACAAACAGTGCTTGCTCCTCTCCTTTGTTTGCATTTGATCATGGTTGTTATTTTTTGGTGAAACCTTTGCATAAATTTGAAATTTTAATATTTTCTTAACTTGTTTTTTAAATACTGTAAAATGTGTTTTAGCTTGATTTTACAGAGCTGAGTAGCATACTTCTGCTATAAAAGTAAGCAAGGATCTGTGGGCTGCGAATGCTGATTTTTTTTTTTTGGCAAGTGGGGCACTTAGTGCTTCTTTGAGCTTATCTCTTTACTTCTGTTTCAGTATGGTAAAACTGTAATATATTCTTCAATGTCTCTATTTGTGGAGGCACTTTAAATTCACTTGCAGTTAATTATCTGAAGATGCAGTTTGTGATATTTATGCTATCCTGTGCGACCTCAAGGGGCAACTCCAGAAAATGTGAGTGCCCTGTAAGTTCTATGGCACATCTGGCAGCCTATGAAGGTCCTTCAGATACTCCAGCATCTGAAATAGTGCTTGGTACGTGCACTTAGCAACGTAAATAATTTCCTGAGTTTCATGAGAAAAGAATCAGTCTGTAAATACCTAGATGACTTTTAGGAACTGACATTTTTGTAAGTACTCTTACAGTTAGTTGTTTTTTGTACTGGAAAATATGGATCATATCAGGTCATGACTTAGACATCCCAAATAAATACAGGTTATTCCACATGTCGAAGAACGTTCAGCATTATTACTTCTAGTTTTGTCCTCCTGGGGATGCAAAAAAAAATGGTTCACTTCAGGATTTTTGTTTTCCTTTCTGTGTGGGACTGTTTCTGGCTTCCTTTTGAGCCTGCGAATATGGATTTCTGTCAGTGTTGTGACTCCTGGCATTACTTTCCATTTTCGGGTATGCGGAGTCACGATTTCCTGTGCCAGTGTTTCTGGCTTTATCTTGCATTCCAGGACCTTGAAGTGTTCAATTTTTGCAGTATTTCATTGACATCTTGAGAAGCGTATGTTGCAATAGGTAGAGGCCATTTTCTAAACTAAGTATCAACTGCCTTAACAAACAAACAAACAAACGTATTAGGAAAAATGTTCACTTGGTTTGTTCCTCTCTTCATATAGGTGATAAATTTCAACAATGTAGATTTAATTCCAAAGTTTCTTTTTTTTCTTCTTTTGTTTGTTTGGTGGTTTTTTCCCTTTTTCCTTTCTCATAGTGCTTGAAACAATTTTCCAAAATGAGTACTGCTACTTCTGGATTATTAAAGACTGTGAAAAGTAATTGTGCTAATTATTTAACTGGGACACATTCTGTAGCAAGAAATTTGTACCTTTAAATTGTCTTATTTACTAAATGTCCTTTGAAACTTCCTAAGGAAGCTAGCAATGTTAGCAGGAACATGGTTAACCTACTCGTACCACTACAAATTACTTAGCAACTTTTGTTCAGTGCACTGTAATTTAACTGTGTTTGCTTTTGGTCTGATATTTTTTTTTCCAGTTTAAGAAAAATTCTGGACTTTTTTCTGTGGGCTTTTTATTTTCCTCCTTTCATTTCTGCCAACCAGCTAAATGTACCAAAAATATCTGTTTCAGGAACCCTAGTTCATCTCATTAGAATTGCCTGCTGGCTTCAAGGTTCAAGTTTAAGAACTCCTTGCTCAGTGACTGATTCTGTTTGGGATATGGATCCATTGGGTGATAGATGGAAAGTGTTTTTTTTGTTTACTTGTTTGCTTGGTTTTCTGAATGCTTAAAATACTAGAACTGAAGACATTGCATCTTGTTACAAAGCAGTTTCCTAGCTGTGCATGACACACCCCAAAGGAGAGACTGTGTAACTTGACAAGCCCGGAAGAGATGCGCCTCACTGTTGATAGTCTGTAGGAGAGTTTTGACCAAAAAAAAAAATCTCATCCACTTCAGATTTGTGCTACACATCCTTCCAGACTTTTAAGCCAAGACCAGATATGCACATTTCAGTATATGTTGTTTCTGCTATTTTTGGGAATCCCTCATTCTGTAATCCTTGGTAGCTTTATATACTTACTGTGAGTCCATACTAGCTGTGGTAACATCTCCAATTGTCTTCCATAAAGTAGGCCAATACAGACCAGTCCCCAGAGTGGTTTGAAAACTATGGTGTGTAACACTGTCATGTGTACAAACTAGGAACATTCAAGAGCCCAGGAATAGTTCAAAGCTGGAGGCATCTGTGTTACCTAGACTCAGGGGTGAGAATTAGGTGCCTAACAATGAAATTGGTAACAGCACCTAATGGAACAGACGTCAAGTCAGCCCAAGGGGCAGAAAGCTGCTATTTAGAAGCTTCTAACTGAAACAGTTAAACTAAAACTGTTCCTCTCCCTTCTTGGGTGACTGACCACATTCTTGAGGCAGAAGAAATGGCATTAATGGCCAGAAGCTACTTTCTGAGCTGTAGTGGGTTAAAGCACTCTGGTTGTATGGTGCTTTGGGTGCTGATCTTCCACCTTCAGCTGGAGTAGTCTTGTGGTGTAGAAACAAGTGAGAGTGTCTGGGAGCTCAGAGCATGGTGGAGAAGAGGAGCTGACTTTTTGCCTTATCTTTGGAACAAGTTGGGGCCAAGGTGAGAAGGGTATTTTTTAACATGTGAAAAGAGGAGCGGTTATACAATCGTGTTTGCTTTTTTCTGGGATGTACTATCCTCAGGATTTCTCATTAGATCGAAGTTTTTGATCTTAATTTGTACTAGTAAACCTGTAGTTTTGAAACTACAGCTATATTGTAGCTGAAAATACGTTTTTTGGCCTCCCCTAGGAGGAATTGCAATGTAGATTTTTTGAACTAGTTCATTGTTATCCTGGAGTTACAGTTGGTATTTGCTGTTGTATATTTTAGGTGGCTGCTAAGGCTATATTTTAACTTGCACTGACCATGAGCAGCACAGTACTTGCTATTCCCATGGCTTTAGTCACTTCATTGTTTCTAGATTATATTCAGGGTAGGGAGTTTAATCTATAGAGTTCTGTATATGTTTAGTTCTGGCTATGTGGATAGATATTTCTTCTTGTTTGGCTGTTAGAGCAGCTACATTTTTGGACACTTGAGCTGACAGGCAACTAGAAGTAGAGCTAATAAATCTATTGACAGGATGTTTTCTATGACGGATGCACAACTTTCAATGTGCTTTTCATGATCTCTCTGACAGTCTCTTTCATCCAAAGTATTTGCTGAAGGAGCTGGTTGGAAAATGAGAAAAGGAATTGTTTTTAGGAATTTTATTTTCCTTTTGGTCCTCAGATAAAATAAGATTACCTTGCTTGTTTCTATATAATCTTCATGCAGAGAATTATTAATTCATATCATTGTCCATTTCTATGAAGGGCAAAGTAGGAGGTATCAATAAAGCACTCAGATTTAGATTTTTTTCAGTTCTCTTTTCTTGATTACTGAGCACAGAGAATGAAAGTTCAGTTTAGTGCACATGAAAAACACATTTCTATCACCCTTTAGAGGCACATAATACATATTGTATACTCTGCTGATTTTTCATTTCCCGTAGAAATGGGAAGCAAAATGTCAAGGAAAACCATGCTTACAAACAAATAAATCTTATTGAATCTGGAATTCTTCAGATATAGAATGAAAAGTGAACAATTTAAACCTGCAATTCAGAATAATAGCATGAATAACTGTAGTGATACGCTGTTGAATAGCAAATGAGGGCGTCAAGAGATAAATGAACAAAACAGCCTTGTTCTGGTGTGCCTGTACCTTTTTACAGGCAATGAAATAACAGGGATCACAAAATATTATGCAGCCCTCAGGAAGAGGTTTACTAGATTTTCCTTCAAAATCTCTATTCAACTGGTGTAACTCACTCTGACAGCTACTATAGGGCTGAATCCTGAAAGGTCCAGTGTACTTAGCATGCCAACAATAGTTATCTAGAATTGAAAAAGCTCAGCAGGACTGCAGTTCACAGGACTTGTGCTATCCTTCCCCAGTGCACCTGACTGTAGTTCATCCCATTTTAGGTCAGCCAGGTAAGTATGAGAAACGAAATATATGGAAAATGCTTGGCATGTTGAATTAGGAATAAATGTTAGAATGCACACGACTGAATTAAATAGTGAATTTTCTATTACAAAATTACTAGGACTGATGCCAGTTAGAGGCTGTAATTGGTGATATCAACTGGGTAGCAATGTGCACTACCACTCTTTCTTTTTTGTGTGTCTGGATTTCCTTCCCACACAGAACAGACAGTCAATGCTCTGTCAACTTCCCAGACATCAACAAGAACTCTTGCCCAGACCAGAGACCAAGGTTCCTGGGTCTGCTGTCCACAGGTAGCCAAGAATATTTAGAACATACAGTCCTTACTAAAATCACGCCATTTGCTTAGGTAGCAATGCTAACAGCTCTTAATGATTCATTTGAAATAGACAACTGCTTAGCCTAAATAAACTATAATTAGTAAAAAAATACAGGAATTCTATCAATTTTCAAGATGGAAATTCTGTTTGAACCACTGCTTGTTTATCAGTGCAAATATTCTTCTGCAGATTATTTGAAAACATTACTTAATCAAGAAAAATCTTTTTGAACAGAATAGGCTAGAATGCATATGCACCCCTCCCTGTCTTTAAAGTCATTCCTCCTCTGGTTCATTATCTTTGGATCTTTAGCTGTGCATCTTCCATCATAGTGACTGTAATGGACATTTTCTCTTTCGTGGAAATGGTTAATTTTAATCACATCTAGTTCTAATTCATTGTAAGCTGTAATTATGTTTTTAAAAGGAATAATTTCAGTTAAATGATCAGCATTGAGTTTGAGTTTTCTGATAAAATGGCAGGTAGCAGTTGGTGATTCCTCTAAAAATGTAACACTTTGATGGTATTTCTTTCAATATTTTAATTCCTTTCACAAACACTTTGACACTAAGTGAAACAAAGCAAAATGTCTCCAGAAAATATGTATGCATATGCCACCTTGTGGTGATGATAATCTACCCCTTTTCAAGATTCAGGCAATACACAGAGCACCGAATGCCTTTTTGTTCAACTGTTGTGTGTGGTCTCGAAAAATGTCTACAAAATGTACACAAGAAGATTTATTTTTTTCCGATTACAATTGAAGCTCATAATGTAGTGGTTTGTTTTTTGATTAATTTCTAATTTCATATTTTGAAATTTGGAAGGTACAGTCATTAAACAGAAAGTTAACTTACGGACGTTTTCTGAATGAGAGCTAGATTATAACGTTGGAGAAGAGAGCTCTTCCCCTCCCTACCATGACCTTAGACTTGCCATCTGTAGGCAGACGTTGCAAGTGTCTGGGTCTTAAAAGTATGAACATGTTTATTTAAAAAAAATAAATAAATGTGCATGTATATTGTGAAGGGATTGAGGAGATTTATTGTAGCCTTGTGTTTGGAGTCCCCCAAAATAGAAGTTACTTTTAAAAATGTAGGAATAAACAGTTTAACTGGAGCATGTTTGAAGCCGTTTTTCAATCACATATAAAAGAATATGTGTTATAAAAGAATACATGATGGTGATTAAAAAATTAATAATTACTTGATATGGTACAATTTTTTAATGAAAAATAAATTAGGATCATCTGATTAGCATGAATGATTTCAGCTTTAAATAAATTCTCTAACCACTTCTTTTACGACTTGCAAGTAGTCTTCTCTGACTGCTGGTAATGCCCTGTAACATGCTGTCATCTGGTGAGCTCATATCCTTAGTTACTGTAGCTGTACCAGCGTTTCAGGTTTGGATCTAAGCCAGTTAACTACAGCCAATGTTCAGGTGTGGTTTAAGGTCGGTTGAGTCTGGAACCTGTTTGCAGCAGGGAATTGGATGTGGCCACCTTGTTTCCAAGGGAAGGGTGATTGACTCTTTCAGTGGGAGTTGCCTGGCCAGCGGCAATGGGGATGAGGAATGCATAGGGGCTCATCTTGTTTGCTGTATCGCTATTGTATTCACTGTTTTGGGACGTCAGGGATTTTCCTGGCATATTGTAGGTGACTTCCAATCAGCCTTCCTGCTTTATCTACTGCTCCTGTGGTTTTGCATATCCCCCAGTAGAATCAATGATCTGTCAGAAGCACATCACAGGCAGGAGTGAATGGGGGCGTGTCAGGAGTGCATCACACTGGGATTCTTCTTTGCATAGGAGAGCAAGGTGGGGCAAGCCTTGTCAGCATGATAGAATTTAGGACAGACTTGAGTTCACAGCAGTGTTCCAGATTTCCTGTCATCCACCTCATGATTCATGAGTACAGAGAGGTGTTGGAAGTGTCTTTTTTACCATTTTTTTGTATGACTTGGCCTTTGCTCTGGATTATTTGATAATAGGAACCAATATGCTTCTACATGCACATTTTTGATAATGAAAAAGATGACTCCTTTTTTCAAAAGAACATCAAAACAAAAGCAAATATTATTGATTTACTTTATGTTTAGCTTAATAGAAAGAAATCTCCAGAGAAAGGTGTAACACTGCTTTCCTAATAACATGCTAAAATTTATTTGGTTGCAATGTTGTGTGGTTTCATGTTGCATTAATTCTCAGGTTTGCTAGTTGTTTCTAAAAATATTCACTAAAATGAAGGAGAAAAAAAGAAGCAGTTGCTGTGGTATCAAGAAAACTCTTTACACTTTTCTGACAAAAGATTCTGAATGTAATGTGATGTATCCTTCAGGGAAACTGGGTGCAGTTTTTCCTATGCTTTTCTGAAATTCTTATTAATATTAACTTCTGGCAATGCATTAGAGTGGCATTACAAACCCCAGAGCCTGTTTCAGATGCTCATGCTGCCAAGTTCAATCCATGTGTAAGTTATAGACATGATAGTTTTTCTGGGAGAAAAATACATTGCTATTTTAAGATCACTCTTCTGTTGTTTGCTTTGCTGTGTTTTACCTCATGTAGCATTAACAGAAGTGAAATGTTTGATACAAGAAATTGATTGTTTTCTGGGTCTGATTTAGTCCCGAATGTGGACACAAGTGATTGTATTATTCTGGAGTTCTGTTTTAGCTGTCACAGTGGTGTGTAATTCTAGTCTGGGCTTTGATATTTCCCCTCAAGAGGAGACGTAAATTGGACTGAAGAGTGGCTTTTTGCTACTAAGGTACAGTTTGAGGGCTTTCTAGTATCAGGCAGTCCTTCATCTAGAGTAGCACTTGGTAGTTTTCAAGGCATTGCAATTCTTTGAAGACAGACCCTTTTTTCAAACCGTAGGCAAGTGTTCCATCAGGCTTTATGAACTGATTTTTGAAATGGACTTGTTGTCAAACCTCAGTGATTCTGGGGAAAGTTAGGGTTTTGTCTTTGTGTGTGTGTGTCTGTGTGGTTTTTTGGGATTTTTTTTTTCATTAAATTTTTCCTTTTAAATTATTTCCTGAAAGATTAAGTTCACGTTATTCTCAAGTTGAATGAAGTATATATACTTTGAAATAAAATGTGTAATTTAAATATTAATCCTTAGGGAAGACAATGGAAAGGGAAATGCCTCTGCCAGTCAATTTGCAGGACAGCATGAAACAAAGGTGAAGATCCTGACTTTGAATGCACGCTATTATCAATCAGATATAAATTGTGCATAATCATCTCGTATAAATCCCACCATTACAACTCACACCATTATAAGTCAGTGTACATAAGACTTGCAATCTGTTTGTGAATCAGTGCTTTTTCTCAAGTCCTGGTATTCATTTCAGATTGTTTGAATTTCCTCAAGAGTATCGTACACTAGTGACAAGGGGAGTGTTGATGATGGTGATAGACAGTTAAGAGTACATGGAATATTGTATTTAGGCTGGTGTGCATCTCTCAGTAACTTCGGGAGATTTGAACTGCATAACCTTTTTATCAATTACTTTTTGCATCAGATGCTATAATATATGATACTGCTAATTTGAGATTACTTGGTTTAGTGCTCCAAAACCCGTGTGCAGGTATTAAGAGTTATTGCTGTATGTTTGTAACTGTTGTGATAGAGCCCTTCAGCAACTGTAACTAAGAACTAGTTTGTACTGCAGACCATCGTCTGCATTTATTTGCATTACCTTTGTGTCTCTATGTCCCTGAATGTATTACAGGTTTATTATATTAAAGATTGCACAGCTTTATAGTAAGTGCCAATTCTTGGCCCCGAAAGCTCGGAACTGAAGTATACAAGAGAGACAGAAGAACTTTCACTCTTTCCATATGCAATGCAAAAAGGGTAAAGGGAGCTTGAATTATTTACTCAAGGTCATAATGATGTCTACAGCAGGGCTGGAAATGAGTCTAGATTTCCTAAGGGCTGGTGAGAAAGCAAGAGTTCTATTTGACAGAAAAATTCATTGTTTTGACATTAGTTTCCCTTCTAATGAGTGAGGGAAAACAATCGATCAGGTTTTTTTTATAGGTAAGGAAAAAAGACAGAAAGTTGAAGATTGGGGGAAACCTAGGAAGATGAAATAGGCAGGAAGAAAGGAGAGAGAGAAGTGTATCGGAGCATTTCTGTAAAAGGGGGAAAAGTCAAAGTCACTTCCTCCTTTGCATGATTCAGGTCCTTGAACTGATGTATTGTTTAAACTAAGTGCCAATTAGAGAACAATTGTATTTTTTGTCTGTGTTTGTGACCCAGAATGCTATTTTGGATTTTAGACATTCTTTCTTTGGGGGATGAGAGGGAATAAGGAAATGGGGAAAAGATTGACAGAAAGTTTCAGTTGACAGAAAACAGATGCCTTCCCCAAATATTTCTGACTACCCCCATTCTTAAATCCCGTGCTAGAATCTTAAGTCATCTTAGTTCTGTTCATTACTGCATTTTACTGCTTTCATCCAAGATGAAAACATTATATTCCAGAAGATGCATAGGTGCAGAATGTCTAATTAACTCTAATGTCCTTTCTTTTGGAGAAGCGTCTCACTAAGGTGCTCAAAAAAATTGATAAACCTGTTCTTTTTCTCTCATGTATGTTTTAGAGCAGGTGTGAATTTATATATATATAAAGAATATTTATAAACTCCATTCAATACTAAGTTTCCAGGTGGTGACATTAAAAGGACTTACATTTTAATGATAAGAGTCACTGTCTATTTTACGATGAATGGGAATAGTTCTTTATAAACCTTCCCACTCTGACATCAGTAACTTCCATATTTTCCTGGTTGTACTGGTGGCTGTGCATCAGTTGTGAATAGGAAGGAATTGTTCTCGAGGGGATGCTGCAAGTAACCAGATTAGTAGTTCTGGTTCCATTTCTCATTGTCTAAGAAGAACTCAAATTATTGTTGGTGTTTTCATAGTCTTCTTCCACAGACCTCTTACTCGGTTATCATTAGTCTCTGATTGATCCAGTAAATTTTATGATCCTAATCTTGATTAATGAATGTCAAGGTGAAAGTTACAGAGCTTAGCTGTTTCTCTGTCAGCAACTTCTCAGTAGTAGAAGATTTACACTGTCAAGTTTGTTATTTCAGTTGCCAGATTATGCTCACTCCAAAAAAGGATGAGAAGGTTGGTTCCCTAAATGGTGCACTAATTCTTCCTGCTATTTTTGCTATTTTGCTGCTATTTTGTATTACTGGTGTTTATTACAGATAGTTTGATTGAATTACATGCTTCTCTTCTTGGGGGAAACTGAATATTCTGCAATCAGTAGCATGTAGGCTTTTATCAAACTGAGATGGTCTTAGAGGACCAGAAACTTAAAATACAGTAACTGTTAGATGGTGAGCAGAATCAAAGCTGTGATATACTTATTGAAGATCGTGAGTGTTACAGAACCAGGCTTTCTCCCCAGAGTTCTTTGCCTCTTTTTTTTTTCTCATTGTGGTTTGTGGATTGGGACTAGTATTCCTTTTGTCCTTGTCTGACTGACTAAGTCATTATTTTCTTTTTTTTTTTTACCATGTCCCTGAAGGTCAGAAATCAAATAATTTATTTGAGGCACTTGGGTGAAAAATTTACATATTAACTCACAAATTTCAATTAGATTAATACAAGTGATGTTTGCTTGGTGAAAAATAATAGAAATTTAAAAAAACATTAAGTAATGTATAAATAGAACTGAATTTATGACATTACCTTTCAAATATTTTTATAGATTTAATTTATTTGTAAATTGAAAGCACTGGTTAAACAAGAAATGTACATTGTTTAGAGAGATCACTTAATCTTGTCCAAATGTACCAGTTATCCTCCTTTCAGTATTTGAACAAAATTCTCAGAAAGGAGAAATTCTGTTTCCATTGCCATTGAAGAGATGTAACTGTTAAAAATGTTTAAAAGCATTTATTTTTGCAACATCTCATATCACTGTAATTTATTCAGATGTGATGGTGATGTGAAGGATAGTAGGTTCCTGTGTGTAGAAAGACAGAGGACAATAAATACCTTGCAGTCTACAAAGAAATAAGGAGCTAAGATGGGAGAATACAAATTCAGACTGTCTTTTCTGCTAATTCAAGTTCCATTTTTACACTTAACAAACCCAGTGTTAAATGTCCAGCAATAATAATTCTGTTTAGGTGAAATTTAATTTTTACTTCCTTGTTTTTAGAAAGAAACCTTAGAAAACAGTTTCTCAAGGATCAGAGCAGGCTGTAAAACAAGAAGAGCATCATGAAAAAAGACCAGTCCTATCCTCTTAGTAATACTGTTTGTAATTGGACTTGAATTAAATGTGTCAAATCTGTGTTCCTGGGTATTACATCAATAATAAGGTCTTCAGTTGCTAAACTTCTCTCCTAAAGCTAGTAATATTTTCCAGATAACCTTGACCCAAGGGTCACAATTCATCCTGTGATGTTGACATGTGAAAAAGGAGCAGAATGTGCATCTCTTAAATTACTTTAATCATCTGTGTGAATCAGCAGTCATTAATTTCCTCTGGGTTTAAACAGATAGTTACCACTATCTTTCAGAATATTTGGGCAGGTTTTCCTTGGGATTCTTTTAATCCTTGCCCCATTAGTTCAGCCTCTGCTTTCAGTCCTTTTCTTACATTTGAAGTACATCAATAGCCTGGAAATGTGTTGTTTTTATTTATCACATCATCATTCTTTTCAAAGGGTTGTTTGCCTGAAGTCTCAGTTATTCTGATTTTCTTCTAGTTTATTTTCAGATGCCAGCAGGTCTTTTGTAATAGCAAGTACATATCTCTATAGATTCCTTTTCTTTTTATTTGGTCTGTCTAGAAAATGGAATGACTGAACATCTGAGACTGAACATCTGGAGTTTCTCTCCAGAATATATTTCACTTTAAGGTCATATATTTTTATCTCTAAGATCATCTGCCTAAAATCTTGGCACTGAAGAGACCAGTGGTTTGCCAGAAAGATGATCAGTAGAAATGTTGCAGTGCTGCCATGTGCATGCTAATGAAATGTCAGACAATGAAGCAGTGGATATTTCTGGGGTTTAGTGCAATGTTGCCTCACTGGTGTTAGTTTTCTGAGTGTGTAAGTGGCATTTCTATCTCTAAGGATGCTGCCCCAAGTCCTTCTAGCATTTGATGCTGTTTCCTTGCTGTCATTGTAGTGCTTTATTTTGGATTAAAGGGTGATAAAATATTTTGGAAATCCCTGATAGAAAACACTATTCAGGAATAGTCATCACTCTCCTTTTCCTTTTGCCTAGTTTGTAGTTTTCATAGACTCGATTGCAAATTTCTGTTGATGTAAATAAAAATCCTGATGGGGAGTTTAGCATTTCTTATACCACTTAGCAGTACTGATGCTCCTAGCTCCTTTTCCTCTTTCACACTGCTTGTATCTGACCTAATGGCCTCTTTTTGTGATCTGCATTTTGCTGTGATTTGGTAAAAACTGGCACACACTGCTGACTCAGAACTTCTGAGCTGGGATTTAAAGGACTTTGATGAGTTCCTTTCTGAGACTGCCATGCACTAGATTATAATTCACAATGACTTCATCTTCTATAGATCTTTTAAGTATTTAATACTATTTTTCTTGGAATGGAGACAATATACCAGAAAGTACCACATTCACTGCAAGCCTCATCCTCCCAAAGGACCATTAAAAAAGATTGCTTTTCTCTTCTGACTGACCTGCCAGTGTTTGGATCAAGCATTTAGTACCTTAAGTGAACTAGTCAGAAGAGATCTGATCACAGACAATATTTTAGGCTTTCCTTACTTGCTCTCTTGGACCCTAATTCTATTCACAGTACCTGTAGGATTTCTTTTTTCCACTGAAACCACTCAGTTAAACCACTCAACAGTGCCTCCAGTCTCATAAAATGAGGCTGAAATGTTCATCATGAGGATGGTTCCCCACTAAACGTTGCATGGTTAGTTATAATAATGGTGGTTCACTGGTGCTGTTACATTTGTAAATGAATTGGTTTTCCAATATTTATATATTCCAGGCCTTTGAACACAAAAGGAAGTCTTTCTATAATTTCTTCTGTTGCAAGGATCCCTCCTAGGAGGACTTGTGTTAATTTTAATGATTTTTAAGGTGTTAGGCCTGTTGCTGGTTTTACTGCTGCTTAAAAAAATCTGAAAAAGCATTTTGCAGTTCTTTGCTCCCTCTCCAATGTGCGTGCCCTATTTAATCTGCCAGTGTGGCTCTTCTAGGTGATGCTGTCACAAAGCAGACTAATCTTTTCCTGTCTTGTAAAGCAAAGATCCTACTTCTTTGTGTTTGGTATCATTATCTAATAGTGCAAGTTCTGCACAGTTTCAGATAATTACAAATGCCAGTTCCCGAGGAGCTTAACCACTGAAGGGGCAAAGAATTGTAGGACTGGGCAACTTCAGGTGCTGAAACTGAAAGTGGTTGAGGTCATCCATATTAAAGTGAGACAGAAAATCAGTTTATGTAGGACTTTCAGTTGTACACCTCTGAGAATAGCAGCTTGTCAGCAATGACACAGCATTCTTTCTAGCTGTAGTACAGAAAGAGAAAAGGGACACCTTCAATGGTTAAGCTCTTTGGCATGAGAAAACAGCAAGGAATTTACAGCGAAGTCCCTTAGCTGAATAAATCACACTTTTCCAGTGATGATTTTGTAGTGGTTCTTTCTTGGTTTTGCCTTTGATAGAAAATATTTTTTTTTTCATTCATAATTTTTCTTTCTTTTTTCATCTGTCTCCCTCTTTCCTTTTGCAATTAGCAATTTTGCCTTTCCTTTATGGCTTCTTCTTTTCTACTTACAGAAAGTTGTATAAGGTCAGTCACTCTTGTCATAAACATCCTCATACTGTGGGGATAAGTATAGGGTACATCTAATGGTATAGAAAAAAACCCCAAACATAAGAGGTTTGTACAGTCTACTGTGAGGACATTAGGGGGACAAGTCGTCTTTGATCTATACTATGCTGTATCGATTTAACTTTTAGTCCACTAATTAATATTATAACTGTTTGGCCTTTAGTACATAATCTTTGAAATCAGGTTTGATATTTCATCTGATGTTTTTATATTTATAGTGAGAGCTTAGTTTCTTAAAGAATATTCCAGAGTAAGAGTGTCCACAGGAGAGTTCTGCTGTCATAATCAAATGTGTCATTAATTCTAGTGCAGTTTGTGCTGGTAATAACTCTAGAAATAAAAGTTTTTAGATTATTTTTCTTTTAAATGTAACCATTATTTTAAGGTATTTAAGGGGATTTTTTCCTCCCACAAGATGCCTCTCTCTGAAATGCTACTGAGGATTTAAACATAAAAATCTACCTGGTAAAGTGAGTCACTGATTCTGTGCAGTAACTGCAGCTTAGCATCCGTTAATGATAACATGTAGGTTAAAAGGCTTTCTTTCCTTCTGCAGTGATGGAAATTCTGAGAGTGTCTACACAGACATACTCAACAAAAGTTAGGAAGGCTTAGCAAAAGTCATAATAGGTATTTTAAAACCTCCCAGCAAGGTGAATTAAACCCCCTTCATTTCTGTATGCTAGAGTTCAAAGAGAATTTCAGTGTAGTTTTTGTCTTTTACATTTGTCATTTACAGCTGTCATTGCTTAGCTCCTGTAAGCAATGTGGATGTGAGAGTCCTTCGTGATTGGTGAAAGTTGTGTAGTAGGTCAAAGACATGGTCCTTCTCTGGAAGGAGAGTGACTTTGATGAGAAGTTTTTTGAAGTCTTAGCCGTCTCCACTGCTTGTGATTTTTGTATAAAACTGGTAGGAAGTTTTTTTAATCCAGTCAAAAAGTCGGCAATATGGACAGCTCAACACTTGCTGCAGTCTTACCATGGTGATAACAGAAAGCACTGAAAAAAATTAAAAAGGGCAAATGAAGAAGTTCAAAGTAAAAGAAAATTAAGCAATACATCATTCTTGTAATAGATCATTCTTTAAATCATCATTTTCAATTGCAGTTTTGCAGCCTGAGTTGGTATCCCCCAAAAGGAATCTGAGGCAGAGTAAGCTTTTCAATGGAGTAGGTGTGATAAAAACAGGCCAAGTTGCGTTTTTTACATAAAAGATAAATAACACTTGAGATACCGTTTCCCTAAGGTCCTTAGCCACATGCTTGCTCAAAATGTTACTTTCATGATTGTCATTTGAATTTGACAAGGAAAGCTGTGAATAGTTATATTTATATAAAAATAGTCATTTATCTCACATGTTTGTGTGAAGCAGGTTAAACCTTTTGCCATCAACAGTGTTGCTTAATCTTTTATGTTGTATCCCTGTTCCGTGTTGTGCTTGAGGGTTATTAATCTATTTCAACATTGATATGTGGAATGAAATAATTTTTTTCTTTGAAAGTTCATGTAATTGGGCCTACTTAGAGAAAATAGTTCATTAATTTTAAATTAAGTCCCTAACTAGCATATTTTACTCACATTCTAACCTTTTAAACTAGTAACAAAAGCACTCTAAAATATTTTATATTTTTCAGTAAACAAGAAGCTTTCCTTCTTTGAAATTAAAACTATATAATGAAGGATACCTCTGCAGTATTTTAATGTACACCATATTTAGCCACGTATTTCAAAACAAATAAAAACTAGCCCCTTTACTTTGAAAATATTTTTAAATTTTCTTTTGAATATAAAAAACATACATCTATCTTACGCATTGCATGAAGATTTAATAGTTGTGAAAGCAAACCTGATTTTTGTGTTAGGATAGCACAATTTTCCACGGTTGTTCTTGGCACAGTTTTCTATTTACATAACTTTTAAGATACTGTAAGGTACTGACTTCAAGTATCAAGATACTGTATTAAGCAGAAAAGGAGGAGAGGTATGCCTTGCTTCTGACTTCCAGAAGCCTTTGGATTTCCCTTTTTTTAGTTCCTCCTCTTCTTTTTCACATCAGCTTTCAAGATACTGTGTGATTTATATTTATATTTGCAATCAGTTTACTAAACTATATATTTCTTGTCTGTAATTCTTGTAAATTTTTTTTAAAATCCTGTCAATATGCATCTTTTTATGATTTGCCAGCTACATATAAAATCTTCAAGCTGCTATAAAAATACTCTTATTTAATTTGCATTATTATCACCATTCAAATTAAAAGGGGATAGTTCCTATATTCACTTGTGTGGTATTGGATTCGGTTCAGCAATATGGGCTAATGGTGCAAAAAAGTTCACTGAAGGAAGGGTTCTACATATAAATCGATCAAGACAGTGTCTCGTAAAGGTTCAAAATTTCTCTACTATTCTGGCAGTCTATCTCCATAGGAAGAGTTGATAAGGTATTTGACAGAAGATAGCAGCAAAATGTACACTGTGTCCTCTGTTATTTATCAGCATCTAAACAAGTTTATTCCTGCAATTACATGAAACATCTTAGTAAAACCAAAGACTATAAAAATGCAACTTAATTCTGGATTCATTAAAAATAAATGATCTGTGGACAGAATTGCTCTGCCTGATGCTGTGAACTCATAGCTGTATAGAATCATTGGTTTCAGTGAGCTGACAGCAGAGCCACATTTTCAGTGCAATTTACTTGTGCATCTTCAAGGTGGGGAGTTACACAGGGACTCGAGCCCCGAGGGGTGAGGGTGTTATGGGCACAGAGCCCCATCCTGTAGCTCCTTGACCACAGTGGAAAACTGAGGCATGATGGATTACTCCCAGAATTTCTTTGGTAGAAAGGTTTTCTATCACTGTGAAGAATAAGACTTTGCTTTTTCCTGCGCAGAGCCATTCTGTATGTTACAGTGGTACCTTGAATTAAGCAAGTGCTATTTGCACAATGGTGAGTGAGCTTGGATTATTAAGCTTCTCATGTTTGATCTGTTTCCTGTTTCAGCAAATAGCAAAACTTCCAATGACTCCAATGAGAATAAAATTAAGCTGTTACTGTATTTTATATGTTTGCGTAATAAAATGGTGGTTCTTGCAAATATTTTTCAATGGTAATTTCAGATACTGAAACACCAGGTCTGCTTAGGGCATTCTGAAATTGACTTTAGCTGTTCTCTGTGTTTCTTAAGAGGGTGAACTGAGGCACTTATAGTTGTCAGGGCTTGGCATTTCACAGTATCCCCAAAAAAATGATGCTCAATGAAAAGATGAAAGAGCTGGGGTGGAGAGGGAGAAATCCCATTACTGGTTTCTGTAATAGATTCAGCCATTTTAGTGTGATTTAATATAGAGAACAGCAAAAAAGTCTTTATATGTCTCAGCCTTTTCTGATTTATGAGGTATTAGAGGGTAGCTGTATACTGTAACAAACTGGCAGTGTTTGAATGCAAAAGCCTTTCTGTTGATTGTGATCCTTTAGGGGATGAAGCCTGTTAAGCCCAGAGGACTTCGTGAAACAGATTCCTTCTGGTCAGGTGGAAAGCAAGGGAGAAAGATTACATTGATAGTGAGGATCACAGGCAGAGCAATTCTGAAATAAGAATCTTGGAAGAGCCAAGACTGGGGAGAACCAGTGTGCTGAAATTTTCAGGTTTGCGTTGCTGACAATGAGCCAGCATAAATGAGATTTTGATTCCATGCTGATGACTTTATTTCAGAGGAGGTTGAGGAACCCATTTGCTGTTGGTCAGACACAATATTTTTTTCTTTTAAATGCATCATCCTGTTTTGTAGTTTATATAACTGCCAATAAGCTTTAGATTAGACTTTGTTCTCCAAAGGGAAATGTTTTTAAACAGTACTCAATTTAATCAAGTATTTTGTCATATGCAGGTATTATGCACAATTTATGTTTGTTTCTTGTAATAAACTCCTAAATAAATATATACAACAGAACTGACATTGAATATGTGATTAGAATAGCTGAGTTCAGCTTTGTCGCATGGATCCTGAATCTAAGTGAAAGAATACACACCTGTGCTTTTCTGGTGGCTTACCACCTAGGATGAGCCATATGGTTAAGTAAGTGTTACGGAACAAACTAGGTGGCATGCTACAGCTGAGATCTAGGCTTGCCCTTCACTTCATTGCTTTGCATGCCATATGCTACAAAATGCTGTATTTTGTTGCATTACAATGCTGGTCAGGTGTATTTATAGAAGCTATTTCAAAAGCCTAATGCTGTATGCTTTAGAATGCTCTATGTGCAAAAACTGATTACTCTGGGGAAACAGTGTGAGGTACTAGATTACCCTGACCAGTTATTGTATTAAAGGCAGCATTTCAGTTAAATGCAGTAAGTATGACTTAGAGAGATAAGTAACATTTTTAATAATCATCTTCTAGTGTAATCTAAATGTTTTTTCTTGATTTAACTATGGAAAAATACCAAATCAAGCAAGCATTCAGCCCCCCAACCATATTATCCAAAATTTGAAATAGCTACCGAATTTCAGGTAGGAGAGACACTAAAAAGCATATTCTTCCTTTCACTATTAGGATATAGCAAAAAGTCTTAGCTGTTTCACGTAAACTTTGGCAATTGATCAAGCTTGTTGTTTCTTAGCTATGAAATTTGTGGTCTAATTTTCCAAAAATAATGGAGAGTGTTAGTAGAGCTGTCACATAGTAATTTTTCTAACTGTAGGAGCTCAGTTATGTTTTGTAACTCTGAGGTCTTAATTATTCAAGACTGGGCTACTCTCCCTGCAGTGCAGAGCAACCACTCCATCTAGCTTGTGCTAGAAATTTTAAGTAGCCACTTGTAAGTATAATAAATCGGTCTACAAGATCTACAGCATGATTTACTGTATTTCGCCAGTGCTTGTTTTTGCTTCATAAAACAGACATCCAAATCATGACAGTTGTTTGAAAGTCATGAGTTTCTAAAAGTAACAGGAGAGAAGAGAATTAATATTTCTTTGGGAAGTGACACATGTAGCATTTTTTCAATGAATTAGGACTTCAAACAAAAGACCAAGACAGATGCTAATGATAGGACTGTGCAAAATGTCAACATGCCTAAAGAGTTTTTACTTTTTTGGGGGGCATCTGGTGTAACCTGAACATATGTGACTGTGAAAAATTAAGAACCTGTTAAAAGGAAGTTAAAGAAGACTTGAAGCTTAATACTTCAGTTCTTGGTGTAAACTCCTTTTTAGCAAGTTGTCAGCAAAAACCTGAAATACTCAATGGACACTAAATTTATGCAGCCCAACATAATCAGTTCTACTGCTGTGCCATCATATCACATTTTACTTCTGTTCAAATGGAAATATGCTTTTCATACCTGCTGGGAATACATGGGCATCTCCACCTGAAGGGTTCAGTATAGTTTAAGAGTAGATTATTTGAAGGAAGCTTCCTAATCAACCCTGACTCTCCTGCTTGGTTCTTGTTCTGGAGTGGTCTAGGTGCACAAGGAACACCCTCTTCTTGAATTAACTGAACTAGAGGATGTGTTTCTGGAGTTCCACCAATGCAATAAAACTGCTAGTCTGCATTTAGCCCACATGGATGACCCAAAGTCAGCCCCAGGTAAAACCCCTGAAACCAATATATTCAATCTTCAATACCAACTTTCCTCTCTGCAGATGTGCTCTGAGGGCAGTGTACTGCTTTCTACCATACTCATAGTTAAAGGACCAGTATGAGTGAACAGAGTGCAGTATGTGCTGTGAATAGATCTCCAAGTGGCTGGGGCACGCAGACTAGATCCTTAGTCTGGCCTTTTGGTGTGCAGTGCAGATGGTGATTTTTTTCCTCATGTCAGTTATCTGTTTCTAGAGGCCTTATCTCAGGCTGCTTAAAGTTGATATGTCTCCCTGAACCAGCATTTTCTGGAAGGACTCTACTAAATACATTTTTCTAATATTTGAGAGGTGGATTTTAATTTCTGTGGTGTCAAAGTGCCTGGAAAAGACTATTATTTTGGCTAAACTTGTGCCTAGAAACTCTTAATAAACAGGGTCAGTTTGAGGTGACTATTTGCAAGGGAAATTGGAAAGCTTTATTTGCTTTACTAAAACAGATTTACTAAATATTGTTGATAAATATTTTAATAATTGTTTATCTCAGGTAAATTACAGTAAAGTTTTAAAGCATGAAAACACCTGGTGAAAATCTCATTTTCCAAAAAATGAGTTCCTGATCTTATATGCACATAAGACAGTTTCCTGACATTGAGATCTACTTTGCTCAGCTAAAGGAAGAGTTATGGTTTGAAATTTTAAGGCCGTAGAATGTCTTTTTTTTGTGTGTGTGTGTTTGTGTGATTTGGGCTCGTCACTGAAACAGCAGTTTAGGGTGGGTGAATGGCATATTTTTATAAAGCCCAATCTAGTAATCCTGTAAGTCTCTGCAAAACAAATATAATACATACATAAACATACAGAGAACATATAATAATATAACAGGAGGTTTGCAATAGAGAACTTAAAGGCCCAGAAACTTGACGCTCTGACACCATCGCGGTGCTGAGTGGGAATGTGTTTTCCTGCTGCTTTAGACATTGTACAGGTTTCCTCTATAAATGATTTTATTTTTAATTTGATGTAGCGTATGTGCTTGTCTATGCATAGCATGCAGTACAGTGTAGGCGCTCAAATTAGCTCAGATGATACAGGCAGAACAGGCAAAAAATAGAGGTTAAACAGTGTAAAACTTCATGTAAACTAATTAGCCCCCCTCCTGTGAGATCTGAACACAGGAGGAAAAAATCTGGAAGTATAATTTCAGTCCCAGTGAAGCATCTACTGTAAAATTTTCCACTTTGAAGGATGAATCATTGCTTTGTTAAAGTAACTGGTAATGATGTGCTGTGTCACATCTTTGCAAGTTTTGTTAACGTGTTCGTTCTGCCAACTGTAAACTGAGTTTTCCTAAATAAAAGCAAAAAAGTTTGAAACTTTTAATGCAGTTTGAAATGCATCAAGTTGTTGAAGATTAAAGCAACTGACAAAGGACAAAATTTCTTCCTATGCTTGCAATATGAGCTCATTTTACTTTATCATTTTAAAGCTCTCCATGCTGTTTTATTTTTTAATAAGTTCTTCTCTTAATTAAATAAGTCATATAATCGGGACAAATTGCTGTTCACTAGAGGATCCTAATTAAGAGGATTTTACTGCTTTTTGGTTTGTATTACTAATTATGTTTATTGAATGGTATTTGAATACCTCCCAAATAAATGATGTTTCTCTTATTTCTGCAGTCATTGAAAAAATAGGGCACTCAGATAGGAAGGTGTGTGATGTGAGTATTGGACCATTTGTAAATACAAACAAAGCCTGGCAATTAGGTTAACAGCTTATTATCCCAATGAATGTCATAAATCCATGAGATGTTATAGGAAATTAGACTATGTCTGGAAGTACTGCTGAAATGTCACCAAAAAAATCACATTAAGTGTAAGCCATCCTTTGCTGTGGGCCAGTGGTTTAGGCCGGAAGAATGCTGGGTGGGCGTTATACAGGTGGAAGAGACCCATCATTTTTCCTGTGAGGAGTAGAAGCTGTTAGACCCAAGACAGCATAGGAAATGGAGATGTCTTGTCTTTATTTTTGTTACATTTAATAATGACTGTGAGATATTCCTCTCTGCAGAGTTATATTTTTGCCAAAATTTTTTAGTTAAATAATTTATTTGAAAATCAGGTTCAGTTCTCTGGAGGGAGGAAGACCTTAGGGCTAGGTGTGACAGGTCGTAGTACAGCTGTGTGCTGTAGTGCTGGCTGTGCTGAAGTGACAAGGTGTAGGCTGGACTGTGCGGGTTGAATGGTGTCCGCTCCCAGTTGCATCGTTTCAGAGAGAGATACGTAAGCAATAAATGTCTAGGACTAAACATCTGATTTTCTCAGAATAATATGTATAGCAAGTCACCAGTGACCAGTTGGAAAATCACAGTTTGTTTCTTTTAAAATGGAGTATGCAGTCTTCTGAGAGTAACAGATCACTTTCATATTTTCTGCTGTACTTTCTCTGCTTCATGAAATCTTTATTCCTTACAGCAGTTTCCTTAAGATTTATTTCAATTTTTTTTTTTTATTCTTACAAGTCAACCTCAGAGTCTTTTCTGATATCTGTCTCCATTCTTCTAACAGAGAAGGATGCACTTTTCAATGCTCAAACTATGTTTCCATTTAGATGGTGTTACATAATCTGTTCAGGAGTGGTTGTTGGTCCTTCTAGCGCAATTAAAAAAAAAGAGGTTTAATAAATTGAATCCCAATCTGGTAGTGTTTTAACAAAAAGTAGTTGTACCTACCAAGTTAATTTTATTTCTTTCTGAATCCTTTTACGAGTTTTCAAATAGACAGGTTTACACAATGACATTTTCTTGGGAACTGAAGATTAGTTTAATGAAATGTAGAAACGAGATGTTTCCAGCAGTGCTGATTAAGGGGAAAAGGAGATCATCAGCCTTCTGTTGGATTTAACATTTCTGGTTTGAAAAGTTTATGAAAGTGGTTATGCTAAAAACGTAGAATTACATTTTTAGTTGAGATAAATTATATTGGCTCTGTTAAATTCAGTAGAGTGATGCTGATTGCACAAACTAAGCCTGGCCCTGAAAGAGATGACTTCTCCGTGTCTTGCAGTGTGGCTCCAAAAAGTCAGTAGCCTCTTCTTATGTTTGTTTATTTGCTTCTACATCGAGGAGGTAATGCTTTGTCAGACACTCAAGATTTTGTGTTAGTGCAAGGTTGTAATTGTTGGGAAAGGTAGAAACACAGTCAGAAAGCCAGCCAGGCAGATTTGCAAGGAGAGTTCTTAGATTTGAAGGAAATTGATGAGTTAATGTTATCAAATAGAAATAGTATGCTTTTTATTTGGAATGGTGGGAGGAGAGAAAGAAGGGAAGCAAGAGAGAGAGAAGCTTCCTGAAGAATGTCTGGATTTTGGAGACTACAGTTTTTTGGAGACAAGTTATATTTCTGGTTTTTAACAGAGTTGTCAGGCACCATCTTTGGGGTTCAGGAAGCATTATATGTCCTTCAGCTGGAGGAAATGGAAATTTAGACAAATACGCTAGTATTCTAACAGTTCTGGGAAGAGCTGCGTAAGAATTTTGTGGAATATGGACCTTTTGGGTTTTTTGATTAGAAGGCTTGCATTACATTTTAATTTTGTTACAGGAGTCTTCTTTGATTTGTAAAAAACATAATTGTTTTAACATGATTCTTTCAGTGGTGTTTGCAGCGATTTCTTTTGCGTCATGGTAATTGTCCTAGCAATGAATAAGATTTTCAAATGCTTTACAGTACACAGTCAAACAATATGTAGTTGAATGCAACTGTCATTGAAACAGATTGTTTTTCTGACCTGTTGTTTCATTGTGAACATGATGTTTATTTACCTCCTTCATTATTGCAGCATTAGCATATAGAGAAGCTGTGCCATATCATCATGTACTTTCCTAACAGATGGTTACTAACTTCTTGAAGGCTTTTTTGTGCTTGCTTAAAATATCCCATATTGGCACAAAGTTTCTTTCCTCAGTGTGAAGTATGATTGACTGGTTGAAAGAGATTAATCTGCCTCTCCTCTGATTTTTGAGCTTGTTTTGTACTGCAGCAAACCAGGTTTTGAGTCTAATTTTACAAAATTATCAAAGCTGCTTTTGCTAATAACATGGTGTGGAAAGTTCCATTCAGTTGCATAATCTCTGAGCAAACACTTCAGGTTGTAGCAATAATTAAAGACTGCATTTCTGCTAGAAAAGGTGAAAAAACCCCCATCCTTTGTAGCTGCTCCACCATAATTGTCCTCTACAGACATTCTGGCCTCAGAATTTAAATTTTTCCATTTTTTTGTCTCTGAGGCTGTGAGAACTTCCCAGGTCATCATTGTGCAAAACTGAGCCCTTCCCCCATTCTGTTACAGACCATTGGTTTGCAAACTCCCCGTCATGTTTTGTGCATTAATGCTTAATGTGCAGGTGAGGAGCTCATCACTAAAATATTCCTGAGGTCCACATCATTCTTTGTGTGTGAGCTCAGTATTCAATTCTTACCTTTCCCAGTGTGAGGTCTAATTTTTTGTTTTGTTTTGTTTTCCATGAGATGTATGTATGCTCAATCTGCGAAGAGGAAAATATGCAGTTCATATCATTCGTCAGTATTGAATGGCTATAATTTTGGGCATGCAGATTTCCTTAAATGCCTAAAATAAGATAAAACTCCACACTTACTGGTGCTAGAATTAAAATTTGCAGAAAGAGATAAAACGGAAGGTCCTTTCTATGTAATTCAATGTTTTGTTATCCAGAAGTGGAGCATATTTTTAGTTCTGATTGCCACTGATTTTTTTAATTGGCATTGATTGTGTCTCAGCTTTGGTAAAGGATATTTTGAAATTTAAAAATACCAGCCTGTATTTGGTTTCAGTGCCTGTGTTTTACTGAATCCTACCATGAAGCTTTGGTTTATTGTCTTTCAGTTATTACTCTCTTCTTTGAGCCTTGTGGAACTGGTTTTTTCCCAATTTCAGTTAGCCTACCATGGCCTTAGAAAAATTAATTTCATCTCAAGTTGTTCTGTTTAAATAAATTCTCATTTGTGGTTCTAAATATCACTCTGGATGGACTTGTGTGATTCCTTACACTTTATTCACTCTTCCTAAAGTGAAGCTTACATCTGTAAGGTAATACTATAAATTGACTGAGTAAAGCAGACCATGCAGACGATGTGTACTGTTAGCTCAAAAAAAAAAAAATTTAGTCTAAGAGTGTGTATACGGTATGCTGCCTGCTGTGCTGCAATTTTCTTAATGGCTTTGGAAGCTATCCATACTGGGTTTTATTATCATAATGATTTTCTGATACAGTTTCAATCATATGTGAATTCTTTTGGCAGCTGTGGTTCTTGTTTATTTTTTGCTACTTTTGTTCCATCTATTTTTTGTGGTTCATTTCGACTGTCTGCCTGTTCATAATGTCATCTTTCAGAAGCTGAAACTATCAGCTTGGCATTCAGTTTCCACGTCTTGTTCCTGGCTACTTCTGACTCATCTATCAACTTTTGAAACCAATGAGTGTTTCCTTTGTGTTTTGGTCTCTTTTGGAGAGGCAGTGCTTGACTCTTTCTTTACACTTATGCCATATTTTCTTTCTCCTAGAAGAAAGGGAATGATTATTCTATTGGGTGTGATTAAATAATTGCACTGAAGACTTATTTCCCTATGCTAATATTAAAAGTTTTGTTAACACTGTAGTAAACCAAGTTAGTATAATAAAATAACGTATAAAGCCACATTAACACCAGGCAGCATTTGAAATGTAAGCACTGAATAGCAAATGCTATCTCAGTAATTTTAAATTTTTATCTTTGTTCAGAAACCAAGTATCAATATTCTCATAAATAAAAATACAGAAATACTTGGAAAAGTTAGAAGAATGTTAAGAGTCATGATGCCAATGTACTATTAGACATTTGTTTCAGCAAGTTAAATGAGCATTTTGCTAATTTTCTTTTCACAATGTAATTGTCCCTGAATGTAACAATTATTAGGCTCATTACTCTCCATTTGGAGAGTACTGAAGGAAGAAAATCTTAGCTTAAGAAGACTTGATCAGGAAGAGTTTCTAAACATATGTATTCAAATCCAACTCTTTTTCTGTGATTTTAAAATTCAGTTCTTCAGTCATACAAACAATCATTCCTAAACTGGCCTCACTTCATTGTGTCATGTCAAGTGCATTTGTGATACTTTTGTATTTTGAATTTGCAAGTGTACTCTTTAGCTGGCACTTCCTGAGTTTTGGGCGTAAGGTGATACACGTCACACAAATACACTCTATATGATGAGAGGCAAAGAGTGTATATTGCTGTATTTGTTTCTGAACAACTGGTTATGACCACAGTGCTAAATATCAGTTTATCCTGCCTATAGAGTTCACTGAAAAAAGGGATAGTGAAATGGAGAAAGTGGGAAAAAGAGAAAGATATGAATGCATTGTGGTAAAAAGGAGTTCTTAAGAAGAAGCAGATGTAATTAACAATGGAAGAGTTAATAACTGAGCTAACAGCTTTGGCCCTCCTTTGACATGGCACCTAGTTTTCATTGTAGACTTAAGCTTAGTTTTGTTGAACAAATCTGGAACCTACATTTTGTAATAAAAGACTAGGACACATTTTCAGTGTTCTGGAAAACAAGGGCAAACTAGGTTTGTGCCTGGTTATGTTAGTAGAAGAACAAGAAGTCAAATATAAAATACTTAATTCTTAACTATAACAAAACCTTCTGGTAATTGTTCCTTCTCAGGCACCTTTATTTATTTACCCTGTGTTGTGGTTTCACCCCAGCTTTCAACCAAGCACCGTGCAGCCACTTGCTCACTCCCCCACCAGCAGGATCAGGGAGAGTCAGAAGGGTAAAATCTAGAAAACTTGTGGGTTGAGATAAAGACAGTTTGATAGGGAAAGGAAAAGCTGCACACACAAGGAAAGAAAAACTAAGAATTAATTCACTCTCCAGAGCCCCATCACACATAATGGTTACTTGGGAAGACAAACATCATCACTTCAAACATCTCTGCCAATTTACTCCTTCCTCACCCCCACTGTATATACTGAGCATGATGTCATATGGTATGGAATATCCCTTTGGTCAGTTCGGGTTACCTGTCCTGACTGTGTCTTATCCCAACCTCCCATGCAGCCCCAACTTCCTTGCCAGTGTGTCCATATGAAAAGCAGAAAAGGCCTTGACTCTGTGTTCAGCAATAACAAAAACATTTCTATATTATTAAGCCTGTGTTCAGCACAAGTCCAAAACATTGTCTTCATACCAGCCACTGTGAAGAAGATTAACTCTACACCAGACAAAACCAGCACACTCTGTTTCTTGGAATTCCCAGTTGTTTGCCATTTTAGGAGAATCTCCCTAGAGAAGTGATCACAAAATGAGCTTACTGTATTCTTCCCCTCTTCTTGCCATGTAAGCCATTGACTATTTCTAGAAAGGACAACGTAAAGAAACCCAAAGAAAACCAATTTATATATGAGAATTTGAAAGAAATGAATCCTGGCAGTTGCTTCTAATGTCATTAATGAAATAGGACTTTCATATTTCAATGGCTTATGAGACCTAATCATCATGGTTTTTTTTTTACTCTAATAACTGTGAACAGCTTGTTATTCACTATCATAGAACTAATGTCTCACAGCGATAGCAGTATGACTGTAGATTTAGTTTAAGGTGGGAATCCTGCCAAAAACAATTGCACTTTATGCGTTATCTACTGGATCACCATATCTTTGGTAAAACCATCCCTTCTTTCTCTGTCTGCTCCTAGAAGACCAAATAAACCAGAACAAATGCAAGAATTTGTCTCGAGACAAAGTCTAAATGCTTATTTTTAGCAAGTTTTTATTACATGGTGTAGGTGCGCATCCACTTACCTTTAGAAGAATTTCACAAACAAAAGTACATCACTGAGGTTCTTCAGTATACAACTGTGACACTGAGCACTGCTGATGAAAATTTACTTTTGCCTGGATTAAAGTTGATCCTGATTTCCTGGCTGACCCACACGTGAGTTATATCCATAATTTCAGGATTTGTGTTAACAGAGTGTTTTATCTTGCATTCAGGGAGCCCCCCGGTTGAATTAAATGAGACATATCTGTTTGGCAGGTTTTATAATAATTTTTTTATTATTTTTATTATAACATTTTTATTATAAAATAAGATTTTTTACTTTTATCGTATTATTTGTTGGCATTGTTTGCACATGTGTGTAGAATTCAGCTTTTAAACTGCAGCTCCTGTAAGTACCCAGAACTGCAGTGATTTGACTTGCCCAGCCAGAGGTGGTGCTTTTTACTTGTCTTTCACTTTGTGCAGGAGAGGAGATCAAAACTTCAGTTTTACCAACCTTTCATATAAGACACATGCATGTAAGAACTGATGATTTATCAGGTGTAAAGAATATTCAATGGAGATTAATCCAAGAGTACTATGTTTGATCCATAGGCAGTAACTAACTCGTGGTGAGAGGCAGTATGAGTTTGTGCCGTGTCAGAGGAGATTTTCTGTTTGAAATAACAGCAGTTGTCTTCTGAAGAGAGTGTAATGGGTGCATGTTTGCATCACTGAAGAGTTAGAGAACTCCTTCACCCACTGAAGCACAGGCCAGGGGTATTAACAGGTCTGTCCTGTTGGTGGAAGGTGGAATAACACCTTTTACCCTGTCATGGGTTGACCCTAGCCAGCAGCAACTCACTCATAGCCACTCTCTTGCTCCTCTCTGCTCCCAGTGTACAGTGAACAAAATAGGAAGAGCAAAAGCAAGAAAACTCAGGGGTCAAGATAAAGACAGTTTAATAAGTGAAGGAATGAGAAAACAAGGGATGCAAAGGCAATCACTTGCCCCTTCTCACAAGCAGACCAGTTCCCAGCCAGTCTCCAAGCAACAGCCCCCTTTTTAGTCAGAGCCCCCCAACCCTCTTCATCCCCTGCCACCATTTATGGCTGATCATGATAGTGTATGGTATGCAATATCCCTTTGGCCAGGTTTGGTCAAGGAGTCTGCCTGTGTCTCCTCCTAACTTCTTGCCCGCTCACAGCCTGCTTGCTGGGATGGGCAGAGGGAAAAAGAGAAAGACTTGACACTGTGCAAACACTGCTCAGCAATAGCTAAAACTGGTGTGTTAGCAGTCCTATTTTGGCCACAAATCCAAAATGCAGTACCATCAGGTGGCTATATGGAAAGTGATCGCCAACCCAGCCAGACTCAGTGCATGCCCATCTTCAAATAGTCTCAGTTTGCATTTGAATCCTAGCATAAGTAATCTGTGCTCTACTTATTTACCATCACAAGCAATTGGGATGATCTGGGGGTGATTTTTTTTTTTCCTTTTTTCAAGTGAAGTGGGTTTTTTTAAATGGAAGTTGAGATCTATTTAGTTACATGAGTTCAGGACCAAGGACAGAGCGTAATGGCATGGGCAGTTTCAATATTATCCCAAAGATGTTTAGCCAAGGCTTGACAGGTTCGGGTGTCTGCAGTGTCAGGAAGGGGAGGGAAGCATGGGGGAGGAACCAAGACATACAGTGCTCCGAAGACCCAGTTTTTTCTCTCTATCAGGAATGGCAGTGGTGATTCAGAAAAGGCATCACCCAGTGTTTTCAAATTGTCTGGTGCAGGCAGCTGGCCCTGGTTTTTGGCTGTTGTAGGCAATGTTATTCCAGCTATTGAAAGGACACGGATCTTTCTGCGTTGCCTTTTCTCCTCGAGAGTGATCCTGCGTGTATTTTCAATACCTTTCAGTACCACCTGGGGAGCCATTCTGCTGTGCCTTTTGCAACCGGACGTGTCTATCTCGCATTGGCCTTTTTAGCCATCAGCGCGCTTGTAGCAAGCGTGGGTAGAGTCCTTCACAAATCTTCGTTCGCGAAGCCTAGCCATGATGATGATGATATTCCAGCTATGCCTAAAATCACTGACTGGCAATGGAAGAAAAACAATAAATTGTGGTAGCGTCCTAGGTGTTGACAATAGTTACATAAAACATTTTTATTTTTCAGTGGTCCTGGGATGACACTGTTGTTGTCTCTGTCAGCTAATATGCAGCATTAAAATGGTTTAATACAGAAGGTCACAGTAGTGTGCCAGTAACAGTGTTCTGCAAAATTCTCACCCAGGGATCCAGAAGTAAACTGATGCTTTATTTTAATGTGCATTTTTGAAGGTGAGTTATGAGGCATTAATGCCTTTGTTGTAGTAAGTTCAGAAAGTATTTAGCCTTCACTGCACATGGGAAACAATTATCCATGAGTGTGTGCGAAGGTAGTGAGTTTGTTTTGTCTCAGCGAGAGCATAATAATTTGAAGCAGAACAAGTAACTTAAACAGTAAAGCTATTCAGAAAATTCACAGCCTTTTTCAGAAATCTTTGTTCAGCATGACAGAGCTGCCCAGACAGGGCTCCGATGGGAGCACGCTGCCATACGGGTGTTGGGCTTCAGGGTGGGTCCTGCTCTTGTTCTAGTACTGACTAGGATCAGTAAGCACTCCTATGGGAGGGAAGCCCAGGTAGGGGAACTCTTCCACTCAGTGACAGAGTTCCAGGAGAAGGTGAGTAAGTTGAGGAGTATCAGGCAGAGAGAGAGTGGGAGAGACTACTGGTATTTCACCCTTTTTTCCTGAGAAAGGCTGAACAGAGAGACATGACACTTGATGGAGAGGATTCCTTGTCCTCTCTCTACGTGGCTAAACACAGTGACTTAAGGTATAGGGGGCTATGGTGACAAGTTCCTGCCTGGTATAGCTGGCATGTCTCCTCTGCAGCTGCCCCACCTTCCCGGGTGCCCTCATGTAACAGGTAGGAGGCTGTGCAAGTGAAACTGAACAAAAACGAAGATGATGGTTCTTCTAGCATGGAAGTGTTGCTGATATTAAGTCGGCTTACACTCTGCATCAAAACTGTTTCCATAAAGAAAAAAAAGATACGTTAGTGTCGTGAGAGAATCCCTTCTGAAGGGAACAGAAGACCCCATATGCCAGCCAGACCCACTTCTTAGGGAATTCTGTTACCTCCCTGGGGCTTAGGTTAAAGATATGAAGAGAAAGCTTCCTGCTCTGAATACTGTCCTCAGGTTATTATCCTTGATTTATTTTTCATGTAGGCAGCAATGAAGTTGCAAAAAGAAGTCTGAGAGCAATCAAGAGACTTCAGGGACTTGGGATGACTAGTGGAGGGATCAGGAGCATGAATGGCATTTTTCTCTATCCTTGCAGGTGCAGGGAATGGTAAGGGAAGAAACAGGAAGAGCCAGCAGATCAATACCTGACTCTGAGCCTGGTGTTGTTAGTAGAATTTTGATTTTTTTTTGGTTTTGGGTCAGTTTACGTGACACCAACACCTCTGGGACCAGGGAAGATCCAGTTGTCTGGAAATTAACAAATGTGACACCCACCTGCAAGAGTCTGAAGGTTGATCTGGCCTGTCAGCCAGACCTCAGTGCTGGAGAAGGTCATGGAGCAGGTCACCTTGAATGCTATCACAAGGCACGTGCAGATCAAACAGGTGATCAGGCTAACAGGTTTGTTAAAGGGAGGTCCTGCTTGACCAGCCTGATCTCATTCTATGGCAAGGTGACCTGCTTGGTGAATGAGGGAAAGGCTGTGAATCTGGCCTACCTGGACTTTAGTAAAGCCTTGGACACTACTTCCCACAGCATTCTCCTGGAGAAACTGTCTGCCTATGGCTTGGAGGAGTAAAAAACTGACTGGATGGCCAGGCCCAGAGACTAGTGCAGAATGGAGTTAAATCCAGCTGGCAAGCAGTGTTCCCCTGAGCTCAGTCTTGAGGCCAGTTCTGTTTAATGTATTTTCAACAATCTGCACAAGGGGATTGGGTGCACGCTCATGCAGTTTGCAGGTGACACCAAGTTGGGCAGGAGTGTTGATCTGCTGGAGGGCCCAGGGAAGTGGTTGAGTAACTATCCATGGACGTATTTAAAAGTTGTTGAGATGTGGCACCGGGGGACATGGTTTAATGTTGGACTTGGCAGTGCTGGGTTAATGGTTGGACTCTGATCTTAAAGGTCTTTTCCAACCTAAACAATTCTATGACACTGTAACAATTTGCAGTTTGGACAGAAGAGGTCTGACCATCTTGTACCTAGCCCTGGAAAACCTGCAGCATCCTTTTGTAAAGGGGTGTTACTCATCAAGTTTTTTAATCACTTGTATTCTGTCACCTGAGGTAAAATTCTGACCTAATTAAAGTTAATAGGTGATAACTTAAAACTAGCAGACTCAGAATTTCACTCATACTGTTTAGGTGCTTTTAATGGGAGTATAGGAATAATTAGGGTATGAGAGATGACTGGTAGCAAAGCCATGAAAAGAGGATAGCAGTGAGTAATAACAGGCATAAAGGAATAATATTTTTTTTTTTAAATAAGCACAGTTTTTAAAATATACAATATCTTTGAAAGGTAAAATATTGTTTTAATTCAAACCTAAGAAATATTAAAAATAAGTCAGCTTATTTTTGCCTTTAAATGAATTATTATTAAGCTGGGCAAAATTAACTTCAGTTACACTGTGCGTTCTATCTATAAGCAGGTCAGGTCTAGCAGGGATTGCTACGAGTCTGACTAGCTGTTTTCTCTAGAAGGATGTGTGTTGTTCAAGGTGACTCTGCAAACCAAAAAATGCATAAGTGATAAATGGGAATTAATCAGAAATGAACATTTCCCTACTGTACCTTGGTTTTAGAAATTGAGCACTAGTATACCCTGCAATGTCAAAGAAGAGATTAACCCAGAAGAACTTGCTGTTTTGCACAGGCTGCAGTGGTCAGTCACATTCATCAATTGGCTTAAATCGTCTCCAGTGATAAAAAGTGAATAATCAGCATGTTATTTACACCTATGAGGTTATTCTTTCTGCAACATGACCGCAAGTGTTATCCAGAAGGACCAACTTTTGCTGAGTCCTATGAAGCAGGAATTAAAATAATGCCTTGAAACGGAAGGGTTTTAAAGATTGACTTCTTACTACTGTTAATAGATTTGCTTTTAGTTTTGGCTTTATATTTCCACAAATGGAAAGTTATTTAAAGTATTCTGCAAAAAGCTCAGTGAGTCTTGACCTCATAGACAGTTTATTTTTAACATGACAAAACATTATCCATTTCTGTAGCAGTATGTATGGTCATAATGACTCATTTTTTGAATTGCAACTGCCATTGATGTTTGCATCACTATTCTTTGCAGCATACATTGATTTTAAGAATAAGTTGGTGAGCTTTATTTCTGAATTCATTGTCTAGGAATGTGAACCACATCTCTGATATTTTCTTTTTGTTGTTTTTTCTTGTAGAAGATTTATATTATTAATACTAACAAATGATAATCTCCATAGCCGAGTATTACTTTTTTCTGCTGGCATTTATGTGATCAGACATTTTCTCAGACATATATTTCTCAAAAATATATCCGTAATAGTCTTTTCAATAGTTTTTTAAAATAAATTCTCTCACCTAATTGTCTGTCTTTCTTCCTCCTAGTTTGCTCCCAGTTTTCAAGAGGAGTCTTTGCTATTTTTGGATTCTATGACAAGAAGTCTGTAAATACCATAACGTCATTCTGTGGGACTCTTCATGTCTCCTTCATAACTCCCAGCTTCCCAACAGATGGAACACATCCCTTTGTCATTCAGATGAGACCTGACCTCAAGGGAGCTCTTCTTAGCTTGATTGAATACTATCAGTGGACCAAGTTTGCATATTTGTATGACAGTGACAGAGGTAAGGTGTGGTACTTTTTACCTGCGCCCTGTTTGCCAGATGCGTCTGTGGAATTCATATTAGATAAGTAAATGACAAAAGAAATACTTACCTTCAACAAGTGTAAGTGTAAGCTTAAATTTAGAAATGAGCTCTTGGGACAGAAACAAAATTGTTTAAATGAGAATGGAATTATTACAGTATGCACTAATAGAATTGGAAGCTTTAAGCAGTGTGAGATTAATCACATACTGTAAAACAGTTTCTATGAAAAGTTTTTTCTTTTTTTTGTAAAGAAATATCTAAGGAGAGTAAAAATGAATCTGAGCATGAAGGGCAGTCTGCTACCATAGCTTCACTCCACACATGCAAAATCAGTAGTTGGGCATGAAGCAAGCAAGAATCTTGGATGCAGTCCCTGTTTCTTTGGAGATAGCTTTTGATAAGTACTCAAGTTCCTCTCCTTCAATGAACTTGGATTTTATTGTTGATGTTAATAAACCCAAACCTACCACTTGTGATCAACTATTTCTGTAGTACAGCCTTCTAAACTCCTATGCTCATTTATGGCTGTAGTGGTAATAATATAACAGTTTATGAACTTGAAAAGATCACTTGCAAATTGTGGTATATCAGTTAGTTTTCTGAGAAGAAGCAGGATTATACAGAAATGGTGAGGGTTTGACTGCTTTTTCTGCATTCCATTATTATCATTCCTTTTTCAGGTTCTCCTCACCTAGTAGTCCTTGGCTAACTTTCTTCTATTCTTACCTGCTCCTGTTCCCTTTTAAAAGGCTATTTTGTGGCTTGCCTGCATGTTGATTGGTCAGAGTTAAATACTAAGTGCCTATTAAATTATAAGATGCAAAAAGATTTAAAGGATTTATACCACTCCATGGCTTGTTAAGTAGTGGGGTGATGTTAGATTTACTGCATTCTGATGTCATTTTATACCTGATGTTCAGAAGCTGAAGGGACCTCTTAAAGAGAGTTCTTTATTGTTGTTGTAAGCACTAAAGTTAGAGGAATACTGGTATATAGCTTCCAAAGGTAATGTAACATGGGATGATGAATACTAAGCTCATTTCTCTGGTAGATCCTTTTCAAATTCACATTAGAATCAGAAAAATTCACTGTCTTTTTAGAAAGGACAGATGTGAAACTACTTGCTTAGCCAATACTCTGTCAGTCATCTAGCAGTGTGCAGAATGTGACCTGCATGTGATTTATATTTAGGAAATACTGAAAAACACCTAGTTCTTTCTGTGATCTGCACTGTCTGGTTCTGGCCAGGAATAACAGCATGAGATTGTTCTCTGTAGAACCAGCTTTTGGTTCTGCCTTATTTTCTTATGTGTTTGTTTTAATTGTGGCAAGACACCCCAGTGATAACAAGCTCCAAGGCATGAAGCTCCTACCTTTATGTGGAGTAAATCGTTGCTCTTCAGTGCTCCCCACTGATTGCACAAGGTTAACCTGCAGAGTCAAGCCAGTGACACTAACATCAAATCCTGAAAAAACACAAGTCCACAGTTCCTTTAATACTTTTTCATAATTCTTGGTATAGTGTCGATAATGTATATTTTAGGAATAGTATATAATTTAAAATGTTTCCACCTTCTGGAGTGAGATAAAAAGGGCAAAGAGACTTACTCTTCATGGAAACTACGAAGGCTAACAGGAATTAGTTTGATGACTTATTCCAAAAGAATCAGCTATTTCTACTGTTAGAGCACCTCTCTGTTTAGGGACTGACTGGTGCACTGGGCAATTTCGTCTCTCATTCCTGTCTATAAGAAGTATATATATTCTGTATTCAGTATATGCATGCCCAAACTATTGCTGGCTTAATACAGCAACTATTCTTATGTAATGTGAATTAGTGTCCTTTACCATCCTTACCTCCTCTCCAGTGCCAATGCTAAACAGTGTGTCTTGGAAAAAGTACTAACATTATTGGAGGATTCTATCTATAAAAGAACTGCTAATTTATTCAGCTTCTATTCAGTCTTCCTTTTCAGAGCTCACTGAATCAAGAGTTTGTCTCATGATAACCAGAAGAGGTTCAGGCATGGGAGGTTCCCAAGTAGTAATTCTGCAGCTTAAAAAAAAGCAACTGATGTTGCTGGATTATCTTCCTCTGTAGAGTCCCACTTCTGTTAACCACTGTCCAGATAATTTCACATCCTCAGAAGTATTGCTGGGCGTGCTCTTTGTTAGTTTGGAGTCTTTTTGGTAATTTTGCCATGTGTTACTGATATCAGAATAAACTAAGCTGTATGGGGATGGCAAATCTGCCACCTAAAAGAAAGAAAGCAATCCAGTCAGCCATTTGACATCTCTGCAGAGAGCACCCCAAGAAAGGGGAAACCCTAGGAAAAATAGAAGATCAGAGGAGTAAAATATAGAAACCCTTTGGAATGGATAGTATTAACATTAATAGCCCTTATTAATTTATGCCTAGTTGAGAAACATAGACATATTGGCAGACCTGAAATCTCCTAAATGAAATTTGAAAAAATGAGTCAGATTATGTTTTTTAGTTTGGCTTATTTTTTTTCGTTAATTTTAATTTGTAATTTCAAACAGTATTTTCAGGTATAGACTTATTTTAGTGCTTTTTAATGTTTTAAGATATTACCTGCATCTCTTAGTTTGCTTACATTACTTATTTTTCCCTTTTAACACAAGTTCTCCACATTTATCTTTAGCATTTGAAGTAGTTTATATGTACCATTGGACTGTAGTTATGTATGATTTTAAAATAAATGTTCATTACATGGCATACAAAACTTCATATCAGTCTTCTTTAAAGAGACTTAGAAAACCAGATTATATCCTTTGCTGATGACCAGTCTTGTATAGTGCTGTATGTCATTACCATTTTCACTGATAAAGCTGAATTGCTAAACACTGGCCAATCTTAATTTAATAATGTATTTACAAACTGTGAGACAAATTAATTCTTAGTGCTTTCCTTCTGTGTTTATGGGCATAACCACTATTACTTCCTATGAGAGTTGTGTCTGAAGCTGCCTTTACATACCAAGTCAGAATTTGTCTCAGTGAAAAAACTCCCAAATGTTCGGTGATTTCAGGGGAGATGAATGTGCAAAAATGTTAATTCTCTTGTAAGAAAGTCTGATTTTCTTTTTTTCTGTAACGGTATCTGCTATCCTTAAAATTGCTCTCTAGGATCATATAGAATTATTTGGAAGGAATTTAAACATGGCAAGCCTCATTCTTGTACTCCTGGAAATCATTAAAATGGTACTTGTATAGCAGAAATTAATTTCCAGTGGTAATTTGCATGTTTCTATATTCTGTTATTTAATCCTTGAAAAGGAAAATCAATCAAGTAAAATCTTCACTGATTTTACAGTATATTGTGGGCAGTTGCATCTATACAAACATTACAGCTTCCTGTCAGGAACATGCGAAAAGGATAAGATGGAAGCTTCTGTAGACTCCTTGTAAGTGTTGGCATTGAGCCTGCTTATCTACATGGAAAAATATATCTTAGCACATCTTTCATAATCAGCGATATGACTGTAGGCAACAGAAATAATAAATCCATTTCCATCACTGCAGAACATGGGAATTTTGCCATAGACCTCAGTGAGGTCTGGGTTTAAATACAGTACTGCTGAAGCACTGAGAACAAAAGCAGTTCAGTAGCATTTTGTAATAAGCAGCTGATCCTCTTACTGTTATTGGATCACTGTTCTCTTAGAAGATCTCATTCCCACTATGTGGAATTACAGCAGTGGAACAGTGAAACTGGCAAAATCCCATTCTGAAGAAAGTTGAAGCAAAACCAAAAGATTGTCCTTACTAGGCTTTACCTTGATGCCTTGCAATGATGTAAATAAAAATTACATGCAATAAGAACTGTTTTGACCCACATACATCTTTGTTTCTGAGTTCTAACCATGTGTGGCAGGTCAAACAAGTTACAGGAGATCTTAAATAAGTAATCCCGCAAATCAAGTTCTAGAAGCTTGTTACTTCCTGAAGCTTTATTAGTCATATCTTGTGTTTTCTCCTGTGCTTCACTAGGCTTATCAACATTGCAAGCTGTGCTGGATTCTGCTGCTGAAAAGAAATGGCAAGTGACTGCTATCAATGTAGGAAATATTAACAATGACAGAAAAGATGAAACTTACCGTTCACTGTTTCAAGATTTAGAGGTAAAGAAGGAAAGGCGAGTGATTTTGGACTGTGAACGCGATAAAGTCAACGACATTGTTGATCAGGTTTGCTATTCTTTATTTTTCAGTGACAGCAGTTAGCTACATTCTATAAGTAAATATATTGAGTTGGTTTGTCTTGGTCATATTTTTGTGATTATTATGCATCATTTGGCAGTGACAGATTTGTATCAAGGATCATGTATGTATGAGGCAGAAAGTGAACATCCAAATCCTATAATCCCTCCCTTTACTCAAAGGCAAGGTAATTCTATCTGGATGATCCTTTATGGGTTTTTATCCTCATTATTTAAAATAAAAACAACAATTTACAAAATATCTCATTCAGGCTAAGTAGTACACAACCTAAGTAGTACACTGCATTATGCGTAGTTGATATGGTATTTTATGTGGTGCTTTATAAATAGTTATATTATGTCTAAGGGTTAGTTCTCTTTACACCTAGAAAGTATTTTCTCCTTCTAATGCTTTTTCTGAGAACCTTTCACATCTTGGGAAGACTGTATCACAACTTCTTTCTCATCTAATGCCCTTTGTAATTCATTTTTCTAAGCTGTTTGTCATTCATACTTTCCTTAGGTGTCTGTTCATTTTGTCTCACTCTTAAAAGTGTGTTAACCAAAACTGGATGCTGTTTTCCATATCTAAGGCCTCCTGAGCTTTAAAAAGAACAGCAAATTATGTCTTCTCTCCACACATGCAAATTATGTGCCAAAATGATTTTTTTTAAAATTTTGTTTTTCACAACATCATCACCATGCTCTGATTCAATTTATTGCATTACTTTAAAATCCACCTCTTAGGTCCTAATGTCTTACTGGCTCTGTATCGTACTACTTCTTTTCATGCATGCAGAGCACAATGGAAAGTTGTAAGAATAGTTCCCTGTTGGCTTGAGTTTGGTCATGTGAGACTGTGCAGCATCAGTAGGGATATATCATCAGAGTGTAGATGTATTTATTTAAAGGTTTTTTGAAGGGCTTGTTATTTTGGTCTTTGTTTTGAAGGTCATTACATTTTGGAGAGGCTCAGACAATGAGCAGTCTCCTAAATAGAGTGCATTGTATTTGTGTGTTTTATTTGGAATTCATATCCACAAACTATTTCTCTAATTTTCTAAGTAAATTTGAATTTGATCCTGTTCTCCAGAGCATTTGATCTCTGAGAGCATGACCTCCCTATTATCTGCAGCTTCTTAAAATCATATTTTCTGACTTGTTATCCATGTCCAGAAATGTACATTGTAGAGTAATGATTGAGATAAGTAGTACTTAGAGGTCTTCTTCAGTTGGTTTATGTGGCTCTCCAAAATGTTGTTCACTTACCTTACAGTGATTTGTCCATGACTCTTAGGAGTTTTTAATGATGTCCTACAGAACAAATACCTTATTAGACTCAAGATATGTCACAACTGCTGTTTCCTAATTATCTATGAGGCCAGAGAAAGAAAAGATACTGCTTTGAAATATTGTGATTTTGTCAAGACTATTTTGATCGTTTATTATCTTATTATCCGACAGATTATTCTAAAAATAAGTATGTAATGTTTACTATAATCTCTGATATGAAAGTTTGGCTGACTGAAAGTTTCTTCTTTTTAAAAACAAGAACCCTCTTTACCCTTCAGTTAACACTCATTTTTACAGTCGTTGTTTCATAACAGACCTATTTTCTTCATTGTCTGCTTCTTATTTTGAATGCAGTTCTGGGGTATTTTTCTTACCCTAATTGCAATTTTATAGATTCTGTCTTGTTTAAAGGCTTAGATTTTTTCAGCTTATCCCCATAGACTTGTGCTACTCCTTAAGCATACAGATAGCTAAACTTTTGTTTCTGTTGTTTTGATTTGTAAGTCACTGAAGAATTCTAGATAACTGAATCATCCACAGAGGTCAGTTAATATAATTCCAGTTAGTTGTTCTCAAAACTGTTTACTGCTATGCCCCAGAATATGTTCTCTTAAACTGCTGTCAGCTGTCCAATATGAGTTTAGTTTGGGAATTTTCTTCACAAGATAGCTTAGCAGTTTCTGGAGTTTCGTCTGTTTTATAAGTCCATTATCCTTACACTCTGTAACTTCCCTTTTTTGCATTAAAAGGTAATCTTACTTTCAATTTCTCAAGTAGCCTAAAATAAAGTCTAACTAACTTTCTCCATTTTCTATTAATTTTCTCCATCTCTTAAAATGAAGATCCATACTGAACAATGGATTTCTTGGCCTGCATGTATCCTTTGAGTGTGTTTTTCTGATTTTCTCTTCTAATAACAGAGTACTTTAGGTCTTGCTTTCCTACCAGATTGATTTTTTTAAAAAATTCTTTTAATTCCTGCCCCAAAAAAAAAATAAGAAATTTTCTTTTCTTCATGAAGATGCCTGAATTAGACACTTCATATCAGTATCCCTTTTCTTTTTCTGTGTATTTTTACTGGAGAAATGCAACAGTTAACGAGATTTTTCTTCAATATTGAAGTATGATGTGCCTTCTCAATACACAGAGCAACAACTTCTTCAACTTCTTCCTTGCTTTCTATTATTGAACAAACCTTTCATTTTAGTGCTTTGATTTATCCTGCAAGTATTTTAAGCTGTAGTGGCAGCCTCAGGTTCACACAGTTATGCTTTGTAGCCCTTAAATCTTTGTATAGCCACACAATGTGTTTGCAAAGTTGCTTTATCATTCTTGGTGTTTGTCTCATGTTATAATTTGTCTTCCAAATGTCAATGATTTATGTAAGTTGAAAAATATTTCAGTTCCCCAGCTCTCCTCAGACTAGTTTATATTCTTCTTCTCTGATCTGGCAGGTCAATGTTACCATGCTCTTCACTGTTCCATCTCTCCTCAGCCAGCTTCCTTTGCAGAATCTCATTTCACCCTGATAACACCCTTTGGGCAGCCATGCAATTACTGCCACTAACTGTCTATCCCTGATAGAGAAGGTCCTCTAAAATGGTGAATAGCTTTTGTGTCCACAGCTCCGTCATGGCTTTTGGAGCTACTACTGAATTTCATCACTTTTAACTGGCAGCATTCTTACTGTTCATATGGATGAGTGGCACAAGGTAAAGTTTTGTGGGTTGATGCAATAGTACCCAGTGGCAGTTAGAGCGGAGTTACTAACCGTTGATCCAAAGGATTGCAGCTATTGGTTGTTTTCTTGGATACCGAGGGGAGCTAATCTGTTTGGTTTAACTGAAATTTCTTAAGAACCAGCAGCTGCGTAAGAAATAAATTTAAACATAGCTCTTAAACCTTTCTATAAGTATTTAGGTTTAAATAGTCTGATCCAAGTAACCGTCTTAGGATACAAAGGTTCACATATCATGTGTATACTGACCTCAAAGGAGGAATAATTTAATTACTTCTGTGGGCTATGTAATGTGATCCTTCTGAGTCTCAAACTCTAGTAATATAAACTCAGTGTTTAAACACTACTTTCAGTTGTATTTCTGTGACCAAGTACGTGGAATGTCGTTCACTAGTACCCTAAGTTACAGGATACCTAGTCTGAATATTTTAGTAATGTGTTAAATGAGGAAATAAATGAATCATCCTCTCCTAATTTAAGTTGTTCTTATTGTTCAAAAGCTGGAATAAACCTCTAGACTCCTCTTATCTCCTATATCCTTTCTCTGGAGAAGTGCTTAGCTTCAAAATGCAAGCTTCCACATGCTAACATAGTCTTAATTAGGCTTGTTTGGGAGAAGAATCCATGATACTTGTCTGCCCATGGAATCTGCTGAGAAACCACCAGCTGGCTTTGAGGGAGATTATGAGGAAGACTTAGGGCAATAAACAATGTGAACTTCAAAAGATTTTCTCATAATGCAGATGCTTTCATTAATGTCAGTGGACTTTTAAACTTTTTCTAGTTCAAGGAATGTTACAGTTCTGTTACAGATGGAGCAGATTCTAAGTGGGAGTCTGTGAGGCTCAGTGCTTCTAATGCATGATTGCCCACTCTCTCCTGGCTGGGTTGTGCCTTTGATACACAGCATAGTAATTAGCATTCAGCTTCTCTGTCTGGAGGGACTGTCCCTCTTGGGACTTGGACTTCAGCTTACTAATTTCTGCTAGAAAAGAGTATGTTTGGTGGTGCGTTAGGTAAAATAAAATGTAAAGCATTAAACAAACTCATTATTGTGTACCGTAAAGCTCACAACTAGCTTTTACATCGTACTGCATTTTGTACTTGTCAAGTTTCTGTCCATGTACCAGGTGAACATTCTCCATTATGGGCGTATTTCTTCTCTTTTGCAGGTTATTACAATTGGTAAGCATGTTAAAGGATACCATTATATCATTGCAAATCTGGTAAGTATTCTTAATATTTAAAATAGCTGTATTACTCATTTTTACTATTTATGGGTGCACATGAACTAGTATTTTGTTTTAAGTGCATTTTAGAAAACAGAGAAAAGCTAAATGTCTTCATCCTTGCTAAGTGAATGCATGTGTTGAGATGAGATTTGTTTTACTGGCTGAGTCTTTTCAGGACTTAAATACCTCCTGTGATATTCCCATCAATGGGAAGCAAAGTTGCTGAGCACTTCAACAGAGCTTCTTCTTTTTCTACATACTTTAGAAGAAGAGGGTACAGAAATTAGAAAAATAACTTTCTGCATCACTGATACAGAAATACACTGATACATTAATTCAGAAAACTGATAACTTCTCTCTCACACTTCTAAACTACTTAAAAATTACAGTTATCAACTTTCATTCTGTTAGACTTTGAGTCTTGGATTTATACATCGTTACCCCTCAGATTGGCTGGGTAATTAGTTTGAATTAATGTTTCTTGAATGTAGGTGATCCCATAGTATAGCTAGTGGTGAGGGGGTTCGGAAAACTCACTACATTCTATCAAGGTAATTTTGAAATTGTGTTTAAAGGTGGAAGGCCATTTTACTGACATTAAGGTCAGCAACACTTATTTACTGAAGGTAGGGAAACTAATCCAATAGTTTTTTATAACAGACAAAGCAAATTCTGCAGGCTTGAACCTCAGTTATCCCATTCAAGAAAAGAGTTTTGGGGGTTGTATAATGCGAGTGCTAGCAAATAATTTTTTTCATCATTTATTCTTGAACTGTGGTAGTGTTTGATATAAATTCCAGCAGGGCCCAGAGTGCCCTAATTTACCCTGTCTTCTATAGTCCTTTGAGGACTCCGAGGAAGCAGAAGGACCATAGTGTGCCTATTGCACTTCAGGCGTAACCCCTGCCTCCTCCCAGCTTTGATCCAAACACTTCCCCCTCTAGGTGGGCAGAACTCTGAAGAATCCTGTCAGTGTGATGATGTGAAGAAGTCTTATACTTTAAAGGCCTCTTTAAAGGCTGAACACTGTAGTTTCATTTTTATATCTTATTAAATAATTTTTGGATAAAGAAGTTAAGGTACTGATATTCAAAAAGCAAGCATAAAAGTCTTACAACATTTGAAAAAATTAAATAACTTATATAGATAATATATATATAGATATTATATATCTATATTTATAAGATAGATATTTGTGTTTTGCATTGCAAATGTTGGATAAATAGTATTTTGATTACTGAGGGAAATTTTAGAAAATATGCCTAGTGGATTTTATTATGTTAACTGATTGCTATTTTAGCCATCACTTTAAATTTGCAACAGTGATTCCATAAGATCTAAAACTTACTGAATCTTGTCTTTTAAAGCTTTGTAATATCATATATAAAATGTTTGTGGTAATTATTTTAAAACTGTGTTTCTGTCAGAAAAGAAATTTATCTAGTACTTGATCATACCCCTTCTTCACTGAATCTATCTTCTTTCTTTATAGACTGTAGTAATGTTCTCCTCTGGTCTGATCAGTCAGTCAAGAAATTGATCTATTTTAAGAATAAAAAATACTGGTAGATGGAGAAAAGGTTAAGAGTATACAATAAATGTTCCTGTTTAACCGTCACACTAACAATAATATTGAAGAAAGTTTCCTGACCCCCGTAAAAGCATCTGTATTAGCATGTAGCAGCATATCACTGGTGAGGATCACTAATATGCAATAATTTAAGAGCACCTAGTATAGCAGTTGTAGCAGCTTGTGATAATGTGGTCTGAAGTTGCTGCTTCTTTTTTGTGTTCACTCTCAACATTCATTTGAACTAAAGTGTCTGAAATCAGTATTTTATGTAAATATATTTGTATTTTTATTTGGGTGAAGTTAAATCACAGAACACAGAAAACAGAACACAAGAAGTGTAAGAATGAGAAACAGTTCTTTGTATCAGAGGGAGGAGGCTGAGGAGATGGTTAAGTCCTTCTGCCTGGTTTAGAGTTCCTAACAGAAAAAGGACACAACTGTGGCCGTAACTATTCCTGGCTAAAACTTGCTTGCTTAACTTTTACTCATGGCAGTGTTCCTTCTCTCATTTAAATGGTCCCCTTGAAATTAAGAGGATTGTTTAGGAAGTAACCATGGCAAGGACAGATGCACTCATCCCATGCTTTATAAAGGTGTTTGTCTAGTGAGCAAGAAGTGTTGCTGGCTGACAGAACTGGCAGCCCAGGATTTAAACTTGGATCCAGTTTGAGGAAAATGTTGTCTTACACTTCTGCAATAGAAGTCATATGGTAACTCTGTATATACTATTGAGAGAACTGCCAAAAGTATTGAAATAACAGACGTAATTTTTTCTGTGCCCAGGGATTTACTGATGGAGATTTGTCAAAAATTCAGTTTGGAGGAGCTAATGTCTCAGGATTTCAGATAGTTGATTATGATGATCCTCTGGTGTCAAAATTTATACAACGTTGGTCAACATTGGAGGAAAAAGAATATCCTGGTGCACACACTAGTACAATCAAGGTATGTCTTATATTTGTTTTAACCATGTAAGATATACAGGAAGTGAAGGAATTGGAATATAAAGACTAGACAGAGAAAGCCCTTGAAAATCAGCTGTACCAAAACAATCTTCTATTTCTCTGGGGTACTTTTGACATTCTCTATCATAGGACCATTTGAGCAAAGATGCTACATTCTCAAAACTGTTAAAGAAAACTCTAGTTTTTCTTCTGTCCCTCTAAATCTGTGCCTGACAGCTTATTAGGTAATTCTTTTGGATGTGATGATATCTTAATTGTATACTGACTACTTCTGATTTTTCTCTTTCTCTGTGTTTTGAAATGTTTTAAAGACAAATATTTAGTCGTACGTTGGCTTCTGGGGAACACAGATTTAGCACTTTTTTGATATAAAATAGTCTCCCTAAGAAATAGTAGGACAGTTGCTTTAAGACAGATTCTTAAGTCCTACAAAGGCTTTTAAAATTAAATGCTATGTCTGATGTACAGACTCATTTCAGGCCTGAGTGATACACGATGTGACACCGAGCAAGTGGTTAAGCTTCCTTACCTTAGTTTTCCTGCTGGATAAAACTAGGATAATAGTACCTTCTTACTTTCTTACTTACCATTATGAAAATCAATTAGTGGCTGCAAGATATTAAAAAGAATAACTCGATTTAATGCTAAATAATTTTTGGGTTAAGTAATACAATCAGAAATTTTGATAAGAACATGTATTCTTAAATAGTTCTAAAATGTTTTTAGACAAAAAGATGAATGGCAAATGTTCTAGGCATAACTTTTCTGTGCTATAGTTTGAATATGGAGTATATTCTTAATTTATAATGAGATGAATAAGAAGTTTCAGCAAGGAATGGAAAAACCATTTTCTAAATTCCTGAAACAAAAGTCCTTTAAAGCACACAACCTTAATTTTAATTAAAAAAAAAAGATTATAGATTCCTTTTTTATGAGGCTGTATTTGGTGGTAACTTAGTCCAAGCAATGATTTTTTCTTAGTTTAAAATCTTTATGACAGAAGAAATGAATTCCTTATTTGATGTTTGACAAAGTAAACTGTAGTGTGTCTTATGTCTTTAGGTACATTCATGTTACAGACATAGTATATGTAATCTGTACTGTTCTCATTTAGGAAAAAGGGAAGGGATGTGGCTGTGGGGGATTAATAGAATTGTTTTGTCTCTCCGGTTATCAAATGCCCAAATCTATCTACCTACCTATTCATAGTCTGGAATAGCACAATCATAGTCTGGAAATAATAATATTGAAATACATGACTGAAGTAAAAAAGTCAAATTGAAACCAAGATGCAGTTTTTATCACTGATGGAAAAAGAAATGGTGGCGCACAGTAACAAGAACTCTGGTTCCTCTGCTGTTACTTACGTTAGCGGGAAATTGCATGTGTGTTAAATAACATGAGGTGGTTGCAATGTTTTATTAAAGCATTAAAATATTTTAACTCTATCACATATATTCCCTTTATTTCTTCCATGATAGGTCCTTTCAAGTCTAGTAGAAATGGAAAGGGTTGAAGGTGACTATTTAGAATATCTTCTGGGTTTGATTTTGTTTTGATAGGAACACTAGATTAATTGAAACACTTATTTTCATGAATGTCATTAACTTAGGACACATTTTAAATTAAATTTAAAAGTCTAATCTCCCTTTATATATTGATTGATTAAGGAACATACAGGATTGCACTGATAGTCAAGAAATTGAGACCTATACCAATTATCAGAAAATTTATGAATGCTAGAGGTATTGATGGTGGGGAAAGTGGGAATATATAGTGCAATATTTAGTGACATTGATTGTATCAGTTACTATATTTCTTTGTCTTTCTCTTGCCCTTATACACGTATTACTTGTCATTTTTGCTTGTCATTAGATGTAAGGTCAGAGATATGTCACATTTCATTCCCATCCTTGAGGAAGCTAGAGGCAAAGCAGAATTGTAGAAATCATAGAAACAGGGCAATAAAGGTCTTTGCGCAGTCAGTCACTAGTCCATTCTCCTTGCCTGGAGGCAGAATCAGATAAACCTGTGCAGTTCCTGTGGGCAGTGATTTCACAACTTCCCCAAGCAATCTATTTCAGAGTTTAAGTAATCTTATTTTTGGCTTTTGTCTAGCCTCAATCAGCCTTTATATCACCTAATTCATTGCTCCTTTATATGTTTCTAATGGATATGAGGGAGTTCTCCTTTTTAGTTGTCCTGTATTTAAAGATATCTGCCTAATTTCCTGCCTAGCTTTCCCCACTGCAATATTAAATAATCCCTTTTTCTTTGCATTTTCTGCTCTCTGATCCTGTTCATCATTTTGCTCTGGAACCTTTCTATTTGGTACCAAATAGAAATGCCGGACTGGCTACTGAACTGCATCTAAGTGCTATGCTGAAGAAATAGAAATAACGGCTTCATGTATCTTAAGAGACCATACTCATTCTAGAGTTTCCTTTTGTGTTAGTTATTTTTTCTTTTTTTTTTTCCCCTCCTCACCATCATGATACTATTGAAATATATTTGTCATGAGATACATGCTAACAACCAGATCTTCTGCATTGCTTACCTGTGCTGCTGCTGATTTAGGCTGTTTAACTGCATTACTTACCTGTCCTTGCTGAACAGCCGTATTTAACTTATATTACTATTCTAGCTGTGTTTGTTACCCTTTGCTCATTGAAATAGAGTACAAACATATAAGTTACTGAGCAGGTTAAAGCACTGCTTTCATTTGTCACTTCAGTGATCTTACGAGTAACTTTTCTCCCCTTCTTATTTTGAGGTAGTTTTCCAAATTGTCAGTGCTTATAAGTGTGCTTTTGCCACTAGTTCCCATGGAATCTAGGAAACTGTCATTGTGGATCCTGTATGAAATGGATCAAAAGGCTAAGAAAAGCCCTATATTATCAGTATAGAAGGGAGAGATGGTTACATGCCCCTTGCAGGTAATATTATACCTGGGCTTGCAAATGTTCTATCATTGCAGACAAAAACATTGCAACTGTGTTGTATTATCTTTCTTTTGTAATCCAAAAAGAAGTGTACATTCATTTCATGTTATAAAATGCAAGTCAGTGGAATATGATGGAGCTGATATAACAAGACATGTCACAGCATCCAAATACAGTCCTGAAACCAGAGAAAGATACCCCTTCTAAGAAAAAATGCATTTCAAAGGAACATACTCCTCAAGAAGCAAAAGCATTGTTAATAACCTGTTCTACAGATGCCCAGAAGAGGACCCGGATCAAATTGCTTTAGAAATGCATCTTCACAATTTATAAAACATTTGTTATAAGAAATTGCAGTCTTAGGACATGGGTGAGAAGAAACACTGATTTTATTTCTTGCTGCACTGTATCTGTACTGATAAAACCACAAGATTTAAAGATTAAGTAGGATACTTAAAGCTAGTGTTTTGAGGAGTTTTTCCAGATGGTCTTTTCATCTTTCAGAAGTAAAGCTGATAAGCTGTTTACCTAGATGAAATTTATAATATATCTGTTGTAACCAAGGATGTTATCAGTTCTAGAAGAGCTAATGGTGTGTAGATCTTGAAACATACCGTTGAGCATCCTCGGGAATTTCTTTGTCAAGCAGGAAAAAAAAAAGCCGTATTTAATTTTATCAGGGCCTAATAATAACAAGTTGATATCTTCTTTTGATCCATTATTATGTATTTACAGACATGCTGGGCTTTCCGAGCCTTAGTGTTGTATCAGATTGTTATGTTTAAGGCAAGTTTCTTGATCTTGTGGAAGGACACTGAAGGACAGCACATCCATTCACATCCAACTGCTTCAATTTCATTATCTGATTAACTCATTCTGTTTGGGGGCAGCCTTTGGTCTATTTTCAGGAAGAAGTTCAATTTGTACCTCTTGGAGACTGGTGAGACATAAGTTGTATTGGCTTTGTGTAGCAGGGTTCTGGTAACAAGGGGCTACAAGGTTGGCTTCTGTGAGAATCTACTGGAAGATTCCCCCATTTCTGAAGGAGCCAATGCCAGCCAGCTCCAAGATGGACCTGCCACTGGCCAAGGTTGAGCCCATCAGCAACGGTGGTAGTTCCTCTGGGATAACATAGTTAAGAAGGGGAAAAAGCTGCTGCACAACAGCAGCCAGAGAGAGAAGTGACAGTATATGAGGTCTTGTTTTGGAAAAAGGAGGCAGAGGAGCAACCTCATTGCTCTCTACAGCTTCTTGAGGAGGAAAGTGGAGAGAGAGGTGCTGAGATCTCTCTGGTATCCAGTGGCAGGATGTGTGGGAATGGTTCAGAGCTGCGCCAGAGCAGGTTCAGGCTGGATCTTTGGAAGCATTTCTTTACCAAGAGGGTGGTCAGAGGAACAGGCCTCTAAAAGAGGTGGTTAATGCCCCTAGCATGTCAGTGTTTAAGAGGCATTTGGACAGTGCCCTTAACAACACTTTTTAAAATGGGCCAGCCCTGAATTGTTCAGCCATTTGGACTAGATGATCATTGTAGGTCCGTCCAACTGAAATAGTCTACTTTAGAAGCCATCCTACTCTGTGATAAGCTTTTCTAAGACCAACCTTAGGCTTGGTGTGTGCAAGAAGTACCTGAGGCAACTTGTGCATGATATATACAGAAACTACGTCCCACTCGTGGGAAAGATTTTTGGGGCTGCCTGGTTGAAGACCTAAACCAGCTCAGACATGTAGAGAATACCATAGTGTTGGAAGATGATAACAACCATGGTACTCATTGCAGCTATTTTCAATGGCTTTAAAGTGCTTCATGCTGGTACATAATGTTTCAGATGTTCAGAATTCATATGGTTGGATTTCTAGCTTCATAATCTCTTTCCCTGCCCAACCAATGCATAGCTAAGATACCAAAACATTAAATTGTTTTTACCTCCTGATTTTGCCTTCAAGTAGTTTCGTGTTTTCAAGTATCTTTTTATAGTCAAGTTGTGTAGTCTTTTAGGAAATTACTATGAAACCATAAGTCAGGAAGAATGATGCTTGTAACTGAAAGATGCTGGTTTAACTGTACTGGTGCTAATTTACCTCAAGGATGCAATACAGATAACATGCAGAAAAAAAAATATGTCTAGCACACAGTTATGTACCTTGCAGAAATAGTTAAAATTTAGATGACTCACTGATAATAAGGAGCAAAGGAGAAAAGAATGATAACAATTATTCAAACTGAAAATTCAGAAGACATTCAGTTTGGATAGAGATGAGGAAGCAAAAGTGTACAGTTAATGAATTAGACAATACCTTCATTTTGGGGCATGCCTCTTATGATCGCAGTGTATTGGAAAATGGTTTTATAATGCGATGCATTTTAATAGGAGTTATAAGGGATATTCTGTTGCACCTGCTACAGATTTAATAGAAAATATGATTGAATGTGCCTTAATTCAAGTAGATCATAATGATTTATAAATAAGAATGAAAAAAAAAAAGTTAGTTTCAGTATTTATTATAAGATTTAACCAGAAACTGATCTCGAGTAAATTTTTTATTAAGTGCCTTTGTAAAACTGTAGATTTGTGAGATTGTTCTGCCTACTACTTCCAGTCCTTGCATTTTAGTTTCCTGGACATAAAAAAGTATAGCAGTCAGTGTTCTAGCTACCTGGTTTCACTGGGCTTTTGAATCCCAGTCTTCTCTACTTGAAAAAAATACATAAAAAATTGTGGTCATAAGAAATGTCAGTGTTATACTTCATGCTCCTTTTTAATAGCCTAAGGGCCTTTTGCATGTTATCACTCATTACAGCACAGTTGCTTTGGTTTAGGCTGGGGTTTTTTTTAAAGAAAGCGCAATTAAAGAATGGAATGTTTAGTCACTGAAAGTAGTGAGTGGTTTGAGGCAGTATCTGTGGGTTTGTCTCAGATATACAAAGGGCCAGTTGACCCAGATCCTTCGATCCTGCATGTGAAAGTGGCTCAGTTGTGCTAAAAGTATTTGCCAGACTTTAGAAAACTATAGAGCTAAGTATCTGTATGAAGCTGTGTTTCTTTGAATTTGAATCCACTTAGTAATTATAAATTTTTAAGGATCTTCAGCCAACAAAGTGCAGTGGATTCCTTCTGCCTGTTTTCCCAGGGGCACTGCACTTTTTTCAACCAGCAATTCACCTCGGTATGGTTGATATAAATGGGAAAAACTACTATTCCTTCATGCTTCAAGGGTTCATCAAGATCAAGTGTATCTCTGGCCTCGGAAAGATCAATATAATTTAGGACAATAGAGCTGGATGGAGAAGTGGGGATAAGAGGAGAAGAGGAGTGATACACAAAGATGAAAATAGTAGTAGTAGGAGGAATGGTGTCATTCAAAAAAAGGGGTCAGCAAAGTGAAAAGAGGCTGTTGATACGCAAGTGAAAGGCACAGAAGGGTCGTGGCAGCTCAGAGCTGGAGAGGCGTCTATGATGGAATGTTTCTTGGGTCAGGAGAATAACAGAGGAGGAGAAGCTCTTGGGATCACTTACGTTAACAGGCAGAGGAGACATTCAGGCTTATTTCTGGGGCAGGCCTGGTATTAAGGACCAGTCAATGTAGGTAGCTGCCTATATTACCTGCTGTGGGGAGGCAGATAAGTAAACATGAAGTGCTAACTGTGTCTTGGGAAATTCAGCAACCTAGTAAGAATGGTGTATTCAATTCTGTTAGGATTTTACTTGGAAATTAGATTGGAGCAAACAGGAGAGAACTGTTCATCTTGAGACAACAGGCAAATACTTGTGCTGTTTGGGGTAGATGAGAACTGATAATGGAAAGGGGGAATTGTGGTTCAGGGGTTTTTTACATTTTTTTCTATTCTTTTAAATTTAAGACTTGAATTATTACTAATAGTGTTAAATGGTAGATTTTGAAAATTTTTAGAACAGTGCAATATGTATGATGAGAATCATTGATTGTTTTTTTCTTTTCTTCACCCCAAAAAAAACCCCAAACAACACCCCACACTTTAACATTTCAAGCATTCCTACTAGCTCTTTAAAATCCATTTCTTGGAGCATTTTTTTTTCAGAGATGTCTTTTGCCTTTATATTTGTACATTTTGTTCTCATCCTGTGAGATTTCCCTACTTAGTCTGTTTTTACTAATATAACCACAGGCTTCAGTTTATGCTGCTGGATCCTGCTGATTTTTAGCACTATGAAGAGTGACATACTTTGTTCTAGCTAAGCCTCAAAATAAAAGCTTTTATGTATTCATATGGTGACAAAATGACATAAAATCTTTGTGATAAATTAAAGGTGTTTTTAACATTAGAAGCATTGCTGTTTTGCAAGTATATTCTGTTTACAGTTAGAAGCAAGATTACACAAATAATTCTAAATCTTATTTATTTTGTTAGTGTGCATATTTTCCATATGTAGTGGCATGATTAGAATACAATGGCATCTTTTATAAGTAAAATGCTGTGGGTTCAAATCCAAATAATTGTGTTTATTATTCTGCAAAGCTCTTTGAATTCAAATCCAGCTAAATGGTTTTAATTTTTTGTCAAGTTCTTTGTGGGGTTTTTTGGTGATAAAAGTTCACCCAGAATAAGCTTTAGATTTTAAGAATTAGGAGGGTTTAAAAAGCTTCCAGAAAAATGGCGAAGGATAGGACAAGATAGACTTTTTAAGGAAGTTAATAAAAATAAGTGAGTTTAGATAGGAAACTTTTCAGCCATTGAGTAATGACTAAAGATTTTTAAGAACCTCCATGATATGAGGTTCAAAGAAGTTGTCACACAGTTGTAGTGAATAAACAATTTACATTTGTACAAACATGTAAATAATGAACAGTTTAGAGTTGTTTCTGTCTTTTCTGTAAGGAGAGAATAAATGTCTTCCTGGTTTATTTATTTTTAATTATTCAGGTTTTTTCAGTGGGAGAAGGACAGCTATAAGGTAGAGAGGAAAGATACAGTGTAAAGATCTGCATTGAAAGCTACTTTATTCCATTCAAGATCCTGTTTTAATACTTGCCAGTTGTTCTTTGTCATTAGGAAGTGTTAGAAGGAAAGATATTTTTGTACTGCAGATAGTATGATAGATTAAGGGAAAAAAGGCTACAGCTGTGAATGTTTTGGGGTTTTTATGGAGAGTTTGTTTTGTGGGGTTTTGGGTTCTTTTTAATACTAGCATAAAAGATGCCACATTGTTTTTCATGGCACTGGCTAGAGTACCGCTCACAGAACTCGGAGTCTGATTTGGTATTTCATTCACTATAAGTAACTTACTTACACGTGATAACTGGAGCAACAGCAAAGTATGAGTCTTGTCCAGCAGTGGATTATAATGTCGCATTGTTACTAACCCTGCTTTCTGAGTGAACAATATTGAATTGTCTCACCAGTTATATGCATTAGATCAACTACCATGAGCAACAAAAGCTAAGAAAAAACAACATAGTGAACCGAGAATAAATGGCAGGAGGAAAGCATCTGCCCATCTTCTGAAAGCATCTGCCCATCTTTCTGTGGGTGCAGATTGCTTAGTTGAGAGAGATATCAAAAGATTTCTAAGACTGACATGGCAGAGATCTTTCTCTGTAATGTGTTTTCAGAAAGTAAAGGGGGCACGATATTAGACTTATATGACCTTCTAGATAATGGAAGGGATAAATTCACACACAACTTCCCTATTTTCAGACTTTCTGTTCAATTAAATGGAAAAAGGTCTGGAAATGCAGTAGATTCAAATGCCAGTGCCATTAATAAGATCTGGCATTGTGCCACTTACTCCTGGAAGACGGAACATTCACTTTGCTGTTTAGACTTTTGCCCAGATCCATGATTTTTTTCTTCTCTGACATTTTTCTGATATTTTGAAGAAACATCTGTTTTATCCTAGCATTAACTCTTCTTTTTGGTCATTGGATTTAATCTCATGGAAGATCAAAGTACTTTAAAACCTCTGTTCTCAATGTAAAATTAAAAAAAAAAAAAAANTAAAAAAAAAAAAAAAAGGGAGCAGATTCCTGCCCTTCTTCTTTCTCTTTTTTTTTTTTTTTTTTCTTTTCTGCTGAATTCGCACCTCCAATGGCTCTAGTGAGAAGATTGTTCTGAATTGGAAATAATCTTGGGGGAGGAATTACAGTTCAGGAATGTCCTTCCTATTAAAGCAGTAGGTGAAATAGGTAGAGAGGCCAAGCACTTTGGGATTTATAAATCGTGTGATCTTTGCTATATTCAGTTTTAAAAAGAGTGAAAGAAGGTCACTTTCCCCTAGAAATATCCTACAGTAGGAGCACTAGGATAATTCAAGTGCCCCCGTCTTGTCCGTCTCTGCTGGATGTGCTGTATGTCTTTCAAATAAGAGTTAAGCTTCCAGGGATTTAGGCTTTGGCAGGTGCCTAGCTACTGGGCTAGCTGTTCTGGATGTGCCCAGAAAGCAGCCTTTTTAAACCAAACAAGGAGATAATTAAAATAAACATGTCACAACATCAGCAGATTTTCTGGATTGCAGTTTTGAAGCTGAATACTTAAGGTTTTCTAAGGTGACAGGTTGCTTGAGGTGTTCTTTGCATCTCATGTCATTATGGCATTTCAAAGCAAAAATACTTATTATTTGTCTAGCTTTTCTGTGCACATAGAGTTCTGGAATTGCGTTAAATAAAGGCTGTTATCAAAATGTAAGTTGATGTGACACTACAACTTTGGGAAACAAAATTTAATACAGATAGTCTATTCATTAAGATAAATAAGGCTTGGTCTCTAACCCCTCCTTACTGATATTAATTTAAATTCATTTTTTTAAAGATCAGGTAATTTTACATTTTATTAATTTCTCTTCCCACTTTAGACAGGACTAGATTTGTTATACAAAAATTTACAATTAATATTCCCAAATATCTTGGGTATAGATGCTATTATTTTCAGCTGAAAGCAAGTCTGTTGCTATGACTATTTTCAGTAGAGCTCCATCCTAACATAAAGATCAAAGAGCAAGAGGCAGACATTGTCTTTTCTGGGCTCCCTGACCTATACCTCACAGCCCCAGTATTTGAAACATGCCCATAGTTATTGAGGCTGCTTCTGTGCTTAAAGCCCATTTGCAGTTTGAATGGCAACCGGCTCAACATGCTGCTGTGTACAGACCCCCATTCATGCTAATGCCTGTACAAAACAGATGAAAACAAAGCATGATTATGGGCACAGTCAAATTACAATGAAATTTATGTGTACAAGATTGGACAGTGTCTCTTATTTCTGTTGAAAGTAGTTCTTTGCATTTCCATGCCCTGTCATGACAGTATTCAAGGTGTCATGAAATCCTGAAGGAGTTAGCCATTTCCTATCAGTTGGCCAATTTTCCACCCTCTTTCACTGAATTTTCCCCTGACTCTTTCATCTGTCAGACCACTTTCAAGTATTTTCCAAAGTGTGTGTAATACTATTCCAAAATAGCCCCCAGATGCAGTAATTAGAGACCCTTAAGCATTAGTTTGACTATATTGGAAGTAATAAGAGATAGTTGCCCAGTTCCTTTACTAGTTTGTGACGAGTAACTTTGTGTTTCATTTCTTTATGCTTGTGGGTGTACATACATATATACCTGGTTTTTGTATATGATTTATAAAAATGTAGAAATGTTTATATCAATCTTTCTGCTTTTGTTGAAGATACAGGCATTCAAGTAGAGAAGTGTTTTATTGTGGGAAAAATGCACAAAATTCAGATGAGAGATTTTATTATAGTTTATTATGTATATTTGCTGGTATTTAAATATAGTTAAATTGTTTAAATATAAGAAAAAATGCAAAAAGTGTGTTTACACCTACTGATTCTACCTTCTTGCACTTGAAACAAAGAACCTTTCCTTTATTACCTCTCTCGGAAACTTACCTCACTCCACGGAAAAATATTTGTATCGGATTTTAGACCTCTTTTCTCTTAGGCTCTGTTAGTGATAGTGTCCCTTCCCCTGCTGTTCCAATAGCAGTTCCCCATACATGGTGAGGAACCTCCATCTGTGCCTGTTTCAGGCTGATTTCTGCCTTCTTGAGCACTGCTACAGCTGGATCTGCTATTCTAGCCGAGGGCTCCCTAGCGTCTTGAACAATAGCGCTGCATTCTTTGACACTGCTGTTAAGAGTCACTGCCAACATTTTTGTATTGTTTTGTTTATCTTTCTCACTGTTTTGTTATATTAGGAGTGAATGGCTATTTCATAGTCCCCTTGAGTGGTTTTTATTTGTTATTAGTTTGTTGACAATGTAGATATCTGTATCTAAGATCTGTATCACCCTGGACTTCTCTGGTAGTCTCAGAAATCACTGAAGATCAAGTTAGTGAAATCTAAAGCACAACTAATTTTTTCTTCAAAAAAGTTTCTAACTGTTCAAATGAATCACACCTTAGTATGCCTATTACTCTTCTCTGACTGTAAAAAAAGGCACAAACAAACCCAAACTAGTCAGTCAAGGATAGATTTAGACACTGCAGATATCCAAATCAAGAGAAAAACAATTCGACTTCTTGTGATTCAGAATACTTTTTTTTTTCCTCTTTTTTGCATTGGTGTCTTGGCATATTTATTTCTTTTCCACTGCTTAAGTTTATTCTTTTGATGTTATATTTTAGATGTGCAGTCATATCTCTCAGCTTTGTCTTCAGCACATGGACAGGAATTGAGTTAAGCACAGATTTAAAAACAGGCTCAAATATCTTATAACTTTGAAAGATATGTAAACAAAATCTTTTGCTTCTGGGATTGTATTCTCCAATTTCATCTTCAGAAGATTCAGTTGCTGACTGTACAAAATGGAATACTGGGCCTCTTAGTTATAGATTTCTGGTATCTTCTGAATTAGTGGAAAGCAGCTGAAGTTAAAAAGGCACCATCGTGCCAGTTTTTCTTGGATAGCACATAAGTAGTATCTTCTGCTTTGTCTGGGATGACTTTGTTTTGTCTTTATTTTTCAAATTCATCTTTGCAATTACAGCTTACAAATTTTTCTAAGGTCTATAGAACATTTAAGTTGAAGTTAGAAAGTTAAGTTAGAAATTTAAGTTGATGAAAATCACTTGGACCTTGTGTTTTCTCTGCTTGGCAATTAGGGTATTTAATTCTTTCATATGACATTCATACAATATGTGTTTCATAGCAAATGCCATAAAATCTTTAGCCACTTCAGTACGTTATATTGTAGTTTATATTATCAGCTTATTATTATCATGGTTCTAAAATTGTGACATGCAGGATTTTCTTTTTGCATATTCTTTGCCATGCTTTAGTTACTGTGGGTGTTTCTGTAGAATCTCTACTATAGTACCTATTCCATTTTGTATTAAAGTTGCTGATATTATCATATAAAGTTGAAAGGAACTGAAATGAAGCTGGGAGATTTACACTGCCATAAAAGTAGTAAGATGCAAGACCCCATCCCACTTCCACAGAATAATGTTCCAAATAGTGCTTCCATTTATTTTACTAGTGCAGACCAGAATGTGGGTGAATCTCCAATAAAACAAAGTTAATCAAGACAGGGCTAATGGATTCTTTAACTTCTGACCATTTTATTTATTATGCAGACACACACACACGGACACCTCTCTGCTCTGCATGAGCAGGTTATTGGTATGTCATTTCTTGTTTATGGTAATGAGTTCACTTAGGTTTAGTTTGTCAACTTTACATCTATTTATGAAGCTGTAGATAGTTTTAATGAGCCCCATGAAGGTTATTAGGAGCTGAAAGTGTATGCAGAATAAAGCAGTAAGAAATGATTCATGGGCTGTTTGCTTTCATGGCATCTCCAACAATGCTTGTAAAATATTTTGAGATCTTTACATTAAAGCTGTCTTCACCTCAGTTATGACATGTAGATTTTATATATATATGTGATGACATGTATGCACATACAGATACAGATTGATAGGCAAAGCTCTACACAAACCCTAATGTATGACTGAGTTGTGAATATTCAGGCCAGTAATTATATACTACAGGAATAATATTCTTGAGATAATACATTAAATATGTCTCAATGATCAAATGAAACATAATAACTGAATTAGATAGCATTATAACTTCTCAGTTTCAAGCTCTTATTTTCTCTACTACTCAAGGTATGTTTCAGTGGTTCGTGACAGTGCTGTGTCCAAAATTTCTCAGAATCTAATGTGGAACAATCTGTTTCTGTACTGCAAAAAGCTATGTTTAAGGAACTATTGCTAGTCAGAGTCCTTTCTGTCTTTGTAGAAGTTTCTGTAAACCTCATCTCCAAATCGACATACACATTTAATCACTGCTACTCCAGTAGGAGAAAGTAGTATTGACTCCAGCCAGTTTTTCACTTCATTCTTCTGCTGCTCTGATCCCTTTAAAGATTTTTGTACGAGTCACTGAGAAAACATTATTGAGAAGATTCACATTGATCACTCAGTCAGCTTATAGATCTGAAAAAAAGAGTTCTACCTTCCTTTTCTTCCTTTCCAAGGTCTAACAGTTGCATACAAATATTACCTGAATTCAGGAGCTTGCCTTGGTTACAATTACAATGGCCTTCTGCATGACTTGAGCTAGCTAATTAAAATTCTTATTAAAGTCTGAGCCATTGAAGCAAAGAGCCAATATATCATTTCTCTCTGCTTTACAGTTTATATATTTTCAACATCTAATAGCCTTCACAGGGATCATTCCATTCATTCATAAGCCTGTAAGTAGTTATATTCTGGCCCGTATTTCCAAAAATGGCCCTTATATTTGGCATAATTGCAGTGTTCTGGACTCATAAAGCCCATCCAACAAAATCCTCAGTGTATGTGCACATGTGGTTTTAGTTCATTTAGTTAGCTGAGATGTAAAATTTTCCACTCACTGACGATAACTTCTTATGACTGTTTAGCCCCAATTTCTGATGTGTGTGATCACAGGATTCTTCTCTGATGTCTCAGAAGTTGTAAAGCTCCTTAGATTATCAGATTAGGAACATGGGGCTCTTCCTTGTGTATATTCCTCTTCAAGGGGCACAAGTTCTTCCAGGCATCTCAACGCAAAAACTGTTTTTGCATGGTGTTGACAAGGTATTGCATATTTGAAAATAGCTCCCCCTGGGTTTTCATATTTAAAGGAAAAAAGTTGAGCACTTGTATATACAAATATATGCTGTTGGGCTTTGTGTATATATATGTGGGAGGAGATGAAGTCTAGAAATCTGTAAATAAATGCATCTCCACGAATAGTGTAATCAGAGGAACAATGTCTTATTTTTAGCGGCTAGCTCAAGTTAAATAGTGGAAATTACCTCTTTTTTTCCCTTTTACCTCCATGGACTTCCAGCCATATCTGTTACAAAATGAGAAATTTAATTCACACTGAAAACAGCTGTAATTCTTTAGGTTAGATTTATTGGCACTGTCCCTAACCATTCTGAATGGAGAACACTTGAATAATTTTCATAGATACCCCTCAGAGGGTAACAAAAGAAAAACTGATTTCAGGTATATCTTACTATCCTTTCTATTTTAATGTGTTTCTGTGTTCAGTGGGTTACCAACAGGATTGGAAGGTGTAGTGAAACTGAATCTGTTTTTTAATTAAATATTTTCACTTCTTTTCAGTATACCTCTGCTCTGACGTATGATGCTGTTCAAGTGATGACAGAAGCTTTCCGTAATTTGCGTAAACAGAGGATTGAGATCTCCAGAAGAGGAAATGCTGGAGATTGTCTTGCAAATCCAGCTGTACCTTGGGGTCATGGTGTAGAAATAGAAAGGGCATTGAAACAGGTAGCTTCCCTGGAGCAAATGCTGGGATGAGTGCATGTGCGAAATTCCCTATAAATGCTTGAAAAGAATCCTCCAGTCTCCTAATCTGCGTGGATCTTGCTGGGAATAATGTGGATGTGAAGTCCGCATGAACCTGTCTAAGATAATATATTGCATACGAAAAGGAGTTTAAACTTAATGTTTTTGAAATATCAATAATGATTTGTGGAAATACAAAATACATTTTCTACAAAGAAACAAACTTAATTCTTCTGCCACTTTCATCTTCATCTATTATAGGTTCAGGTGGAAGGTCTAACAGGGAATATAAAGTTTGATCAAAATGGAAAGAGAATCAATTTTACAATTAACGTCATGGAACTCAAAAGTACTGGTCCTCGGAAGGTAATTTCAATTGTCTTACAGTGTTTTAAAAGGTTTTACCTTGCTAAGCAGTGGGTTAAGGTAGGTAATGAAACATTAGATTAATTAAAGCATGAGTTGTGGTAATATTTGTTCATAGGTGTGTTCTACAGTGGTTTTGCAGGACGAAGTAAAAATCTGTATTATTTCTTTCTAACAAGTATGAGTTATTATTTCTGGTAAGTACTATATAAGAATATTTTGCTTTCAGTTTTGTGGATTAAAGTTTATGTTTTCTGATTTGAATTGCTAAATCTGAGCCAGCATTTGGGGAAATATGCTCCTGAATGACAAAAGCCAGATACAGCTTTCCAGTGATATTTTATAAATGTGTTTATCTTTCTGCTCTAATTTCAAGTCTTTCAGGAAAAGCCAGTTTCTCATGTCTTCCTAATCTGGAGTATTTCATAACGCTTTCAGTTCTACAGTGTGTGATGTTGATACTAAAACCTGTTAACATGTGAATAAAAAATGATATACCTGTTTTACACAAAGCGGTATGAACAAATGTCATTAGTTGAATCTTTTTACTCTTTGTTGTAGTCTTTCACTACATAAATAGAAATACTTACACTGCTAAATCCATAGCTGAAATACTTCTCTATGAGTACAAATTAAAGGCATAGTAATAACATGCTTTTCCTTTTCTATAAAAGTTCATATTCACTGGTGTCTGTGCATCCTATAAACTCTCTTTAGATTGGATATTGGAGTGAAGTGGACAAAATGGTTGTGAATCCACTTGATGGCCCTCTTGGAAATGAATCTTCGGGACTAGAGAATAAGACTATTATTGTCACCACTATTTTGGTAATTAACTTCATATTTTGTCAGAAGACAATCTGTCCTACAATGATTTGTTTCTCATCATTATGTTAGTTTAAATATGTTGTCTTTTTATTATTTGAAATTGTGAACTGTTACTCATTGTGATACATAATAAAATCTGGAAATTAAGGAAATGTATGTGATTCAGTATGTGGTTTTGATCTGTAGAAGACAAACGGTCATTGATTGTAAATCCTAGAAAGTTAAGATTTTTAAACCTGAAAATGGAAATTATATATCTGCTTTCAAAAGAGAGAAACTTTTTGAGAGGCAGAACCATAGTATTAATTTTAGAGAATAGATTTTGATAAACGGCAAAGAGACTGGTTCTTATGCTTTAGGATTGTAGCTGCTATAGATTGGTAAAGTGTAAAATAAAATGTTAAAAGTTGTATTCTGGCTGTTTAGAAAATTAAATTATGTGTTGTCATAGAACAGCATTTTTCTGTAAGTTACACAGGATGTTTATCAGTTTGGACAAATTAGAGGTTAGCATAGGAATTTCTCTGGATGCAAGAACAGTTCTGTAACAACTGAGCGAAGAGGAGATACATTAATATGACTTATGATTCATCACCAGTTTTGCTGATAATAGAACTTTTAGTGCATAGTTATAGATATCTTGCCTATTGCTTGTGTAGTACTTCAATAAAAATATAGCCTGGAGAGCCTGAAGTATTTTCCCAGGGAGAGATGTGGTTGTGAAATAGAAAATAATTTTCTTCTATTAAGACAACAACAAAAGCAACTAAATACCTTTGCCTTCTTCCATCCAAACTTTATGAGAGAAAGAAACTGATTTTGGAATTTACTCTTTCTTCTCTGAATGCATAACTCCTGTTAACATTCATGGTCATTATTAACATACTTCTGGGAATCACTATGCCTGTAAGTATTGTTACTTGTGTATAACTGTGGAGAATACAGCTTTTAAATGTGTTAAAGACATGTCACATTAATAATTAACGACTAACATATACATAGCATGTATGATTCAGATTGTGTCTTCTCTCTTTTTTCACATATAAAAGGAAACATACTAATCTAAGAAGTGTACAACTGATGCATCTCTCTCTACCAAGTAGCTAAGGCAAGTTCTTTCTGTGCAGGAGTCCCCATATGTCATGATGAAGAAAAATCATGAAATGCTTGAAGGAAATGATCGATATGAGGGCTATTGTGTGGACTTAGCAACAGAAATTGCTAAACACTGTGGATTCAAATATAAGCTCACAATTGTTGGGGATGGCAAGTATGGGGCGAGGGATGCAGACACGAAAATCTGGAATGGGATGGTTGGAGAACTTGTTTATGGGGTAAGAAAATCTTCTATAATAAAGCCATTAAAGGTGACTGATGGAAGGGGTGGGATTTGGTTTTGTTTTCTCTGTAGAGTATAGGAAAATTATCTAATTAATTTGATAGAGAATTAGTAATTTGTAATGGCATGAAAAATTTTGAAAGTAAAATGTGGAATTACATTTTTAATGCGAATGAAGTGAATGCATATTTCATCCTTCAGACCAGGTGAAAAGCGAAGTACTTTGCTAAATGTTTAAATGTCATATACTTTTAAAAGAGCATATGTGAAAACAAAAGCTTGGATTATGCCAACAATGTGGTTATATGTATTTTGTACAAGTTCAACTAAAAGCTTCGGAAATTCTCCATAGGATGTTCTCAGTGAAACAAATGTTGCCGGAGTTTCTGCTGTCCTATTTTCCATTTGTGAAACGCAATAGAAATGAAATCATTCTTTGTATTGCAATAGCTATTATTTCCTTTTTTTCTTCCTTTACAGAAAGCTGATATTGCAATTGCTCCATTAACTATAACATTGGTGAGAGAAGAGGTGATTGACTTCTCAAAGCCCTTTATGAGCCTGGGGATATCAATAATGATCAAGAAGCCTCAGAAGTCCAAGCCAGGAGTGTTTTCATTTCTTGATCCGTTAGCATATGAAATTTGGATGTGCATTGTTTTTGCCTACATTGGGGTCAGTGTAGTTTTATTCCTGGTCAGCAGATTTAGCCCATACGAGTGGCACACTGAGGAATTTGAAGACGGAAGAGAAACGCAAACTAATGAATCAACTAATGAATTTGGGATATTTAATAGTCTCTGGTTTTCCCTGGGTGCCTTTATGCAGCAAGGATGCGATATTTCGCCAAGGTTGGTTACTCACTCATTTCAACTTTGTGCATTTTTGGTCTCAGCCATCTCAGCCAGAGGAGGTTCGTGGTGCATATATTTTCACTCTTGGAGAGGAATTAATTTCTGTGTTTTTTCCCTCCCTAAAATCATAGAAGTCTTTGAAACAAAGGCAGGCTCATGATGTATTTGATCGATATTGTCTTAATGCCGATCATACATTTACCAAGTGAAGTTATATTCACCATGCCGAGACTGTAAAATGCATAAGGTTCACATCATTTCATGCCTTCTTGGAGGGGTACCGTGTTTTTGCTGCATATTCCCATTTTACAGTTGACGGTGCATATGGTTCACAACAACTGTAATGGGAAAAAGGGGTAACACTGGTTGCAAACTACACAGACAGCACTTTCCCTCTAAAGCTCACTGCATAGCATAACACAGTTACTAACCCACTGTTATTCCCCAGGAGAGCCTTGAACTGAAATAAAAGTCACGTGATGGTTCTAATTTCATGTGAATAGTTGCAAAAGACTGCTGTTTTTCCATGGCCTAGTTTTAGAAAAGTCACAGAGGAAATTGCTAAAATGAATCTGAAGGTCCAGCTTATAAGAGCTTAATTCCTAATGGATTTTCACCTGCTTTATTAGGGACAACTGTAAAGCACTTAAGTTAATTCCTTTGCAGTTCATTAAATATTCTATTTTGCTTGTGCACAAGTGGTTCTGGCCCTGATTCAGCAAAGTGGTAAGTAGGTAGGTAAATAACTACTTGCTGCTTGAACAAACTATCGTAACAAATGAAATAGGGCAACAGGAGGGTTTAAGGAAGTCAAATCAGAAGATTTGTCTAATTATACTAAGCAGTTTAACTTTCTTGTAAATGTCCTAAAGTTAAGAGAGGGAACAGATTAACTTCTAGTAAGTCTTGTGGGTTGGTGTGCAAAACAAATCGTACCAAGGGAGCATTTCTTATAAATGTCATGCATCCCAAAAGGCAACAGCAGGTTTTCAAGTTTTTCTACTGCAGAAGTAGCAGAAGCATTTATTGTGTGAGAACTTAAGCAGTTCTTTGTAAAGGCTGCCATATCACAGCGGGAGATGCCAGGCTCTATGAGGAAAGATACAATGGATTTGGCGCATAACACAGTAAGAATTTTACACAAGAAACAAGACAGTGAAGAGAGCAGGTCATGAGAAGTTGTGTTAATGTCAACCCTGTGAGGTTTTTGTATCCATTACATGCTTCACAGGTTTAGTTGTCTGCAAAGTTCCCTTTAAGCTACAAAATTATTTTTATTGAAAGCTTTATTTGAAGGTTATAGAAGTGTAATGATGTTCATTATTATTATTATTATGGTTATGAAAGCACAACAGTTGTTTTGCACAGTTTGATAGCTTTTGAAAGGTAATAGAAGAATAATGATAATAATAAAAAGTGCATGAAACTCAAGTAATTTTGCATATTCAAGATTTAGTTTCGGTGAAGTGTTTAACAGCACTTTATTTCATTGCAAGCATAATTTTGAGGACAGCAGTTAGTTTGTATGTCATCTGTTTATTCTAAAAGTAAAGAAGGGCCAAAACCACCTGTTACTTCTGGTTATGCAACAAAAATATCACTATGGGATTTCAACTCTCTGTAGATGAATCACTGTAAATATGAAAAGAAGGACCTTCAGGCATCAGCAAAATACCTTTGTGAAGTTAAATTTTGCACTACTGGTATCATTTCTCTAATAAAAATGACAAGCACTGTAAGAATTTTAGAGTAGACAGGTAACTAGGGCTCCCTGACTCTGAAATAGGAGGTGTTGGTGAGTAAGACTGGATCATCTGGAAATAATCGCTAGTAGCAGTCTCCATGTTTCCTCATGGGTAGCACAAAAACAATAGAGTAGAATAATATATAATAATGATAACGATAACTTATAGCAAAGGTTTCCTCATCTTTTTGGAGATGTGAGTGTGTTCTCAGTTCTGCCACGTAATATACTTTCTAAGTATAAAGTGTGGTGCAAAAATTTATGTAATTGTGCACAGAAGTTGTTAATTCACCAGTACTTGAAGGTCTGGTAAATTAAGTGCTTCTAAAGTGTGGGTTCATACTAGCATATAATTATCGATCTTTAGAAACTTTTTGAAAAAGGAAATTATTTATTTAACTGGTACAGACCATCTGGGGAAATTTTGAATACAAATGACACCCCAAATAATTTTACTTTTAAAATGTCATATGGGAGCATAATGTTTGGATTGATATTGAGCTTATTCTTTTTTCACGAAGTAGGTTGCAACTTTACTCACAGATCATGGGCTTCTGAAGATTATTGTCAATTACAGAGGGTGTCATCAATATAAGTACCATAAAGTTGGTGGTTATTAAATACACATGGACATATTGTATTACAAATATGTAATACGATATATTCAGTGTATAACTCAATATTTTACTTGTAGAATTATTTTATACTGAAATTACCTCTATGTCAAAATGTAATATTTTTTCAAAGATGACAGAAAGAGTAGTTTGCAGAATGCATCTCAGTTTAGAAGGACCTTGAAATAATTTTTTCTATGGTCCTATTAATAACACATTCTGTACCTTATGTGACTTGATTTTCATGTTAGTAGAGTGAATTAGTGAGTCTATTGGGACATGGAATAAATCTTTTCATGTCAGAATTACATTTTATAAAATAGCAGCTATTAGAAATAATGTGTCCAGAATTGGTTCTATTTATTTTTGTTCACAGTTTATTAAATCCGCTTTACATAACTATCATGTTTAAATGTATCTATATGTAGTTATATCTATCTATATATTCTGTGAGAATTAGTTTGTAGTCTCATTTATAGTACGGTAGGCTGGGTGAGTGATTTCTAGTTTACTTAATAGATAGAGAAGATGCATCAAGACATACCTAAACTCCTGCAACTCCTTGGTACTAGACTTTCAACCACATGCACATTTCTGACAAATAATTAAGCACATCTCCAAAGGTTATGTACTATTTCCTATAATGTCTTGTTTATAAACAAAGTAGCAATTAATTTCAAAGTTTAAAGAATCATTTAAAAAAAGGTCAAGTTTGACAATAATGCAGTATCAATATTTCTCTTATATTTTCTAGTATTGGAAATTATTGTGTTGTGTACTTTATGCTGTTCTATATGTTTTCTTGAGTTCTCTTTTCTTCTTTCTTCTTGAGCAGGAGATGCAAAACACAGATCCATAAGAGCCCACCTGCTGCAGTTATAAACATCAGATTATTATTATTTTTAAAAATATACTTTCTTCACCATTTTCCTGTATTATCACTGATTGTTTCATGTCCAGTCCTCCATTTGTTAAATGCTTGTACCTTTCAAAAGTTTTGTGCACTTTTTAGGCTATAGATATTTCCTGGGCCAGCTTTTATTACAAATAATGCTACTGTACAGATTGTCCACAGCAGAAATCAGTCTATGTCTGAATGTCTTAGGAAAACAATCCGGCTAAAGGCACTTGATTTTAAAGTGCATACTGATTTTTCTGAAACACTGTTTCGCTGATTTTGTTTGATCCTCATCGTAATGTCACATGAAATCACTTCAGAGGGGACAACAAGCTTATAGGTTAAATATAGCACATTGTGGTGGGAGCAGTTTCCTTCAAGAGTGATCAAAACTTTGAAGAACTGGATCACTAAGTTCTCCCAGAAGTAAACTCTGGAGTCCTGATTTCAGCAAAGTCCAGGAGATCTAGTAGAGAATGCCTTGATTTCCTATCTGATGAGTATGCAGAGCTGCGCTGTGAGATAGCCTGAAATGCTTCCCTAGAGTATAATGTGTCATTTGTGTAAAACTGTAAAGCATGTGTGCCTTTTTAGGACTTCCATTTCACTTTACAAATCCATTTCATACTTGTTATTAGATCCCTGTCGGGGCGCATTGTTGGAGGTGTGTGGTGGTTCTTTACCCTCATCATAATCTCATCCTACACGGCTAACTTAGCTGCCTTCCTGACGGTTGAGAGGATGGTGTCTCCTATTGAAAGTGCAGAGGATCTTTCCAAGCAAACAGAAATTGCTTATGGGACATTAGATTCTGGCTCCACTAAAGAGTTTTTTAGGGTAAGAATTTCTACTTTTTTAGATTTATTTTTTTAGATTGTTTTAAATAGGTCTTTGCTCATGTAAAAGTGTTTTCCCTAGGCTTTATTAAAAGGTTGCTATGAAAATGTGATATGTACAGCTGAACTCACAAGTCTTAAGTGTTTCTGTTTGTTCATTATTGTTACATTTTATTATCTATACAAAAATATAAGGGTCTTGGTATAAATATGCAAAGCAAAATTGCCTAAAAAAAACATTCCACTACAAAGTGAAAAACAAGGTATGTTTGAAGAAGGGAGTTGATGTCATTCATCTCTTCAATAGCTCTGCTTTATTTTAGGTACTCACACAGTGAACAAGAACATGGGAAGATGCACATTCATGTTTTAATAAATATTCCACATGATTTTTCAAGCATGCAGATGAGGAATTGAATATAATCTTGTTGGCTCCTGTAGTAAATACATGCCTGCTTTTGAAAACAGTTCTTATTTGTATTTGTGTTACAGCAATGCCTTGGAAGCCTGTCAGTCCTCACCTTCTACCTCTTTGTATTGCAGTTTTAAAAATACATTAAACTTCCAATGTGTGAGTCTCTCAGGCTGCCCTTGAGACACCAGCTAGCATGGTGAAATCCATCCAGAAATGAATGAGAGACTAAGGCTGCTGAGAAAAAAAACATAACGGCTTTACTTTATGTGTGTGCTCTCTGTGTCTCTCTCTGTGCAATGGAAGTACATCTGGTGTGCCAAAATAGAAAAAACTCTTGTGTTTTCATGGTTTTTTAGTGCAGGATGTTAAGTTTAAACAAAATCTTTTTTAAAATAGTTATAAATAATTCATTTATATTTCAAACATAGACTGACATGAAAATTAAATGAAACAGGTTCTCACAAATATTTTTTTATATACTGTATCATTAGGGCAATAACTGCTAGATTATGGTTTTCACTGGATCCTGTAATGCATACTTAACTGGTAATGTACTAAATGGGAATCATACTCGTCTCAACTGTAGAAAAGCATTATTTTCTGATTCTGATGATAGGTTCGGTAATAATACCTCCTGCTGATTGCATTCCTATTAGCTAAACCAAAACTAACATCAGGTGTGTAAGCTAGTAAAAATGAGATCAGATTTGTGCTAAGAGTGTTTAGAAGCATTTAGAAGCCTACAGACTTGTTTCTGATTTTGTGAACATAAACCTTTTAGATCATGGCTGTACTGGGGATTGAATGTGAACTCACAGTTGGTCACTTCTTTTGAATAGTTTCTCTTTAGAAGCTTTTAAGCTTTGCTTTTTAAAACAAAAGATGTATGTGCATGTTTTAGTATGTAGTTATGCTCCTAGCATATATATACATATTTCCACTTTTACACAACTAATGTTCCTTGTGATTACTTGAGCATTAAGAACTTATTTTTGTAAAAATTAGGTGGAGGCTTTGAGAGGGCATATTCTTCATATTTTGTTAAGTTACCTTTGGCTCTGCACAGACAAGCCTCTAATGATTTCTTGAAATTTCTTCTCAGCAATTTCTGTCACAAAAAAGTTGGTGCACTATGTGCAATACAACTTCTTAGCCTCATGGCTCTATCTGCTAATTGCTAAAAATCGCTTAAACTTGCCCAGTTATTTTTCAGAAATAACAACTGTCAATATTTTTTTAGGAGGCCTGAAACTCAAGTTTCAAGAATGATACTCTCTCTGCTGCAGATAACGTGAAAGGAATCTCTAGCACTGGGACTAAAATTTCACCCAGAGTATGTCTGTGTTCTGACTGGTTTGGAGTGGATATGTGATTTTTATATGACCTGAAATTAGGACTCAAATTCTTTGAACAGCTGGAAACAACTTGAGTATTTTCCTAGCTGCATGCTAAAATGGGCTGGCTTTGTCACTGTCAGGAATTAAACATTTGAGGGTTTTCAGTCTGTTTTCAGTTCAAGAAGTAGCATTATTTGCTACTGTTTTCTGCTGACGGAATGTATACTGAATCTTCACTAGTAGAGCCCCAATTCCTGGAACAGCATAAAATTAAGGATAGCTGTGTACTGAGCATGAGAACAGTAAACTGAATTTTCTTTGCTACTAAAAGAAGTTTTCTGGTAATGTTTTACACAACTGAAAAAGAGATGTTTCACAGTATTTTTCAAAAAGGAATTCTCAGCAATAGGCTAGATGCTGAAAGTCAGCTGAAAAATCCTGTCCTGAATAGCTGGATATATATGTATGCAGTGTTAATTGAAAGAGATGGGTTCAAATCTTTGTCCAGCTCCTATGACTGCTCACCACACATCCTACAGACAGTAGGCATACAAGTTAGTCCATATCACTTGACTTGGAGATAACATCCTTGGCATTCATGATAAAAGATGTATTGACTTTGCCCTTTACCCTAATTTAGGTACACACTCCCTAGCTTTAAAGGTAGTATGGACCAGTAGGAGCTATTCTTGCCAACAGTGAGCACAGCATCAGCTGGCACTGCATCAAGAAACCTAACTGAGAAAAGGGGCTGAAAAGACATTATACTCTGGTGTTTCTAGTGCTGCTTTAAGATGAGAAGCAAAAGCTTGGTACATCCTATGTAAGAAATGTCAGTGCAGAAATAATGGATTTAATAGTATCTTAAAAAAGAAAAATAAAATTGAGGTATAATGACACAGCATTGCTGAGCAGTAAATATCAACAGGATACTATTACTTGTTAATAATAATGTTATAGATAATTTTATCTCCAATCGGGAGGCCTGGAGACACACTATTCACAATGCTGCAATATCTTTTGAAAATACACGCAGGATCACTCTCGAGGAGAAAAGACAACGCAGAAAGAACCGTGTCCTTTCAGTACCACCTGGGGAGCCATTCTGCTGTGCCTTTTGCAACCGGACACGTCTATCTCGCATTGGCCTTTTTAGCCATCAGCGCGCTTGTAGCAAGCGTGGGTAGAGTCCTTCACAAATCTTCGTTCGCGAAGCCTAGCCATGATGAGATAATTTTATAGATATAAATCTATAGATACGGAATTGTTTTCTTTAATGGTAGATCTGTCAGGTCTCTGTAAATACCAAAATGTGTAGTAGTTTTCCTCAGGAGATCTCAAAGTTGGTACTAGCAGAACTGCAAGTACAATCCAAATCTGAAGAGTTCTGTTACACTGAGTTGGGATATTTACCACCTCTGATATTTGCTAGTGTCTCTGCTTTAGAGATAGTGCTTGTAGAGTTCTTAGTGCAACTGAAAGCCCAAACAAAGATATATATTGCATTGCTGTTGCATTTTCTCTTGGGTTATGGGCAAAACATGAAAGAAATTATGTGTGGCCATGGTTTTCCCAAACTGCATTGTTTTTCTCAAATCCGTAGTGGGTTGTAGTCATGAGAATGCAGATGAGTCTGCAAGCACAGCTTGGAAGAGTCAGGAGTCATTTCAGTTGATCTTGTGTAGGTGCATCATCTAAGTGTCAGGTCATAGACACTACTTCATGGAGCAGTAAATAGTGGGACAGTGAAATTCCGTCTCTCCGGTACGTACTAGTGACACTCTCTACGGTCACGCACTATTTTTGCCATCAGTGATTTCTCAATGGCTGCGGTAAATGCAGTTGATACATGCCAGGACACATAGTTGAACTTTGAAGTGCCAAGAAGGCAGTCTACTGTTCACCTGCCACTGCAGAAGTTAATTTTAAAGCATTATCTACATGTGTTAACTCCTGAAGTAGCCTCACTTATTTTCGCGGGCTACGGCACGGGAAGAAAGAATCAAAATAAGTATGCGAGCATTCACTGAAACATTTCCATGCATTCCACCTGTTCAAAGGAATATTGAAAATTACTATCAAAATGATACAACCAGAACCAAAGTCAATTATTTTTCCAATTGAATCATATTTTTGTTGTATGCCTAGCTCTGTTCATTAAAGATATGTACAAATCAGATAGACAAATGACATTAATCTTTCTGCCTTTTTTCCCATAGAAGATAAATTGTAACTAGTCCTGTGTGTAAAGTAATAAGGCATCTCAAAAAGAAAATTATGTGCACAGCAATAATTAGATTAATTTACTTTCTCTCTGCATTAGTTTTTATTTAAAATCTCTTCTTTAAAATCTGTTCTTGAACCAAGTGTGACATGAACAGACCAATCTGTTTTGTTCTAGCTGTTTTGGTAGCCTTTAAAAATAGATCCTCTGCCAAAATAAAAGGAAGTAGAACTGCTCCATAACAAAGTAGTATCCTTTAAGTTTCATTGAAGAGACTATGCAAGAGTTGCTTATTCTTGCTTAAGAGACAAGAGTTGCAGAATAAAAAGTTGGGCATTGGAAATATGCTGGAAGGATGATAATCCTTAGTCTTGTAAAGAAATCCTCTCACATAGTGAAAAACCAGCAATAAACATAAGAAGAGCTGACAAGACTCCTTGAGTAATTTCTCCTGCAAAAGTGTTATGTGTTGGGAGGCAAAGAAAATTTGGCCTGAAGGAAAATAGTAGCGTCTTTTCTAAGAATCTTAAACACAGCCCAGTGCCTCTAGTTTTGTAAGTATTTTGAAACATTTTTTAACTTGTGAAAGTATTTAAGTTAACAATTACATTACAGGAGGTTATGGAAAAAGAGAGAAAGCATACAGCAGTCTGTGAACCTCGATCTGTCTTCATGCTCATTAAGATATTGAAATTTCTAAAAAAAAAAAAAAACCACAGGAAATCTTTAAAACCAGGGAGAAAAAACACTGATTTTTTTAAAAAAATGAAATTGAGATAAAAAACTATGAATCATACCTCACCCTCAGTTTTTGAAGTTTGAGATGTAGCAGAATTATAGAACATATGTTTCCAAAGTTAAATTTTGACTTGCTCAACACCTCTGAGAGGTGAAGGAGATGAAAGGCTCAATTATGAAATCTTCTGTAAAATTTACTGCGTACTCTGCTTGGTGCCTTAGGAGGCAGGGGGTATAGGACTGGCATTTCATGAATCTGTGAAGCAGATATGATTGGAGAGTGTGGGTTTGACTCTTTAGTTTGACAAGAGAAAAAGGTACATAGCTGAAATAATGAAAATAGTCAGATCTGAACACTGAGTTAGTGCAAAGACTGCCCTTTGCATTCAGTAGTATATTACTGAGGATGCACTTTTCTTTGATATAGAGGGTTTAAGTGATGAATTTTTGCTTCTGGTTTGGTTTTTTTTTTGAGGTCCTTGCATCTGGACAACACACAAAGAGTTGATTTAGGCCATTTTAAAAATTATTTTAAAATAAAGAATTCAGTATTCAATACTTCCTTTTTTCCTCAAAGCATCTTTTTGTTATTTTTTTAGGTTTTGTTTTTTTAATTCTTCCACATTACCCAAAATCCTAGTGTCAGTGAGCCTAGTGACCAAAACTCTGGGGGACTTCAGAAATCTTGTTGCAAATATTACTCAGAAAGCTCTATTTCAAGTTAGTATTTGCATAATATTTATTAAAAATCAATTGTATTCCTTTTTAATAGAATTTTATTTTCTTGATTTTAGGGGAAAATTATGTCTCATAAAAAATGCATTATATTCCTGATCTTTTCTTTCAAGTTTTCATCAGGCTTTTTAGATGTTCAAATTAAAGTATGCTGTGTAGAAGGTAATTTTGTGATGGACAAAAATGAATTTGCAGCAATATAGTTAGAAGATTCTCCAGTGTTGTGTAATCTGTTGTATAAATTGCCACACTCTATGCATAAATAAGTTCTTTTTGCACTATTCCTGGGTGCACATCATTCCATAATACCTCACTTGTCATGGTTAGGAACATTCTTCTATTTTTCCAGCCTATATATATTTATAACTAGTTTATCCTCAATTTTACAGTACATTAATAATTATGTTGATTATTTTCCTGATGCATTAATCCTGAATGAGGAGAGGTGTGCTTTTGTATGCCATCTGAGATCTCAATTTGCTTTGTGTAAGGGCATTAATATTTCTCTGTCTTTTCTGGAAATAACTTTCTCCCAATTCTGTCATAGTGTTTTCTGGTAACCTATTTGATCATAGTGACAGATCTGTGTTTCTTTTGTTTTTATCAACTGATGATCTTCAATTGTATTCCAGTTTTTCTTACTGGTCCCAAATTGCTGGACCATGCTTTTGAACTGGAAAGTTTATTTTCATTTCTATCAGTCTAGTGATCAGAATTTTCCACTTCTCGTATATAACAAATAAATAATACCCTATTGTCTGACTTGATGTGTTTTGCTATCCCAATTTCCTTTAGTACTAATCCCAGTCATTTCTGTCTTGACATGTTTTCCATTTAAAGCGTCATCAGAAGCTGTGCATGCCATTCAGTTCTTCATACCAAAAGAACAGTAGCCTCTTTGAATGCTTTTGCATTCCTCAATCCAGGCAGTAAGTTTATGGTTCTAGATTCCAGAAACAGCATCTGCAGTTCTCTACAGATTTGTGGCTGCTTGAGAAAGTGTTCTTCTCTTTTGGGATTTAGTTTATTCTCTCTCCCCTAGTATGGATGCAGTAAGTTTTTTTTCGTTTTCATCCAGCTTGATCATTTCCTTTTCTGTGCCCTCATTCCTATTACTTAGTTATAAATCATAGAATGGTTTGGGTTGCAAGGGTCCTTAAAGATCATCTAGTTCCAACCCCCCTGCCATGGACAAGGGCACCTTTCACTAGACCAGGGTGCTCAGAGCCTCATCCAGCCTGGCCTTGAACACCTCCAGGGATGGGGCATCCACAGCTTCTCTGGGCAACGAGTTCCAGCATCAAGTGTTCCAGTCTTTCTTTACGTTAATCTCATCAGAAACAAGGCTAAAGTATATATTTGGATTATGTTCTTTGGATGGATTGTTCTCGGCATTTTTTCCTGCTACACAGCACATGCCTTTCTGCCATTCTTTTTCTCACTTGTGAGGTTTGAAAACTTGCTGCTGTTTGCTGTTTTTTTCAGTTCACATTATACCACGTACTGTTTCCTTCATGTTACCAGGTTTCGTCCAATCCAATCAAGATCTTGCTTACAAATCTACATTCGTATTGCAGTGATGTTGCAAAGCTGTAGTAGGTAGATGCCACAATATGACTGTAGAACAGTTGTCCCTGTATTGGTAGGTTTATTGCAGTAAAGTTCGTTCTAGGAGTGGACAGCAAGCTTTTCCTTGTAATCATTGCTTCAGAATTGTAGAAACCAGTTTTTGTGACATTTATCTGAGTTTTTAATGCAATGACTTTGAAATGGTCTGTTTTGCTTTTATGAATATGCTGAATCATGGGGAGGAATTTTCATTCCGAGGAAATTGAAATTAGTAAGTCTCAGAGGGGGAGTCATTTCAGCAGATATTTTAATGGCAGTTGAATGGTTTGGGAACTTTAACATGCCTTTGTAAGACAAACCTTGATCACGTAATTCTGAATCATGTGGAGAATAGGATGATTATGTAAGGTCGTTGTCTCGCACATTTTTGGAAAAAATTATTTTAAGTATACTTTTGAGGAATTAGTTCTTGAAGTAGAATGTTCTAGAGTTTTTATTAATTAGACCAGATATAGTAAAGATATTTTTGGTAGCTTGAGTAATGGAGACTAAAAAACTATAAAACTGCATATTGAGATGCAACTAATTTTTACCATTACTCAATAAAATTATTACAAAATGTAGAACTTCCACTTATTTGAACTTCCATTCACCTTAAATATTCACTAGTATAAACAAAGGTAAGTGCTTTAAAGTACTTTTGCTAATTAAAGAGACTGAAAAAACTAGTTCTGTTCTCTTCTGTGTTTTTTGGATCTATTAATATTTGATTTACTGTGTAAATTGGCAGGTTTTATTTGTCCTTTTTTTTAACTACAGGTGACAATACCAGTTCCTGTCCTTTTGTTCATTATGGAAGGTCAACAAAGTGGTTTCACAAATCATATTTGAGAATTAGAGATCTGCTCCCACAGTACAAGATCATCATCTAGTAGAATGTTAGTAGTCTGAAAAGCTATTTCTGTCAATGACATACCAGTTACAGCATCCCAGTTCGAAGAATAATAGGTCTTTGAATGTCAAAAAAAAAAAGTTATCTGGTGACCCACAAAATATAGCTAATTAAGTTGATAAAACTTTGCATAAATTAATTTTCTAATTAGTTTCTTAATGAAGGCAATATTTTATGCATAAATGGGATGTATACATGTAATAACTATTACTATAACCCAGTTCCAAGGGTATTTTTATATCATTGTATTCTCACAGAATCTTAAGTAATGTGAGAAAAAGTGTTCATTGTGAATATTAGGGTCTTGTACTGTCATGTTGGTGTTGATTGTAATACCAAAGTTATAATTAGCTTTTAGCATTTCATATATACACTGGAGTGTCACCTTGAAATAGCAATCAGCTACAGTAATTAAGAGCAATGCAGATCATTTCCATATTCTTTCCTTCTTATAGTCAAATAATGTGGCAATCAGCAATGGTTCTGTATTTGTGGTGCATGATCAAAAGTTGTGGTATTTTTTATGAAGCACTGCTGACCTTTCAGGGTCTTGATGCCATTTAAAGAAAGAGTATATAAGAAAGAGCTGTGAAAGCCCAACTTGCGCACGCAGCATCCTGCATTCACAAGGATTCTGTTTCCTCATGATTTAGTCCCCTGTTGATAATGACTGCATGCTTTTCCAAATGCACTTTAAGGAGATGAAGGCCCCATACTAGCTACTGTGAAGAAAACTAACTCTACTCTAGGCAAAACAAGCAGAGCATAAGTATTAAAAATATGGTCAACTCTAGCACTGGCCAAATGTAAGTAACAATGCAGTGTGCTTTTAGGTGTTGTTTGTTTTACAGTGCATTTGAATTAGGATATGTATGTGTGCCTTTCTTAACTATCCAATAAAGTGGGCTGAGTGAGTGAGTGTATGTGCGCATGCACTGAATGCTTGATGGTCTCTTAACACTGCCATTTTCCACATCTTTAGCTCTACTTTTCAAATAAAAGACAAGTTCTGAAAATAATGAAGGAAAAAAAAATGGCACAGTTCTGAAAACCAAATGTATTACAAAATATATTGTGTAGCAATATAAACAAAAACCTTAGAGGTCACCTGTAGGTAGTGGCTCATTGCTCTTACTTTTTAGGGAACTAGACCATGTCAAGGACTAAGTAAGGCTCAAGACGTAGCTGTATGAATGCCAGCATGATGTTTTTCGTCGTTCGTGGCTGCAGAGGACTATGTGGTCACAGCACATTTTGAGTGTTATTTTTCTGGAGTTGTTCTTACAGAACACTTAGAGATTTTTATTTTCATGGTTGCTGGGTCAGGTATTCATACCTTCATTCATACAGCAAGGACCCTGTGAGCCATCTAGTGGGAAGTATCTTCTTAACACTTGACCATTTGGGAAAACTGCTCCTTTTGCCTTTCCTGTTCAGCTGCCCAACTCATAGTGTACAGTGATAGTTTGTTCCGTGAATTGGCTTTTCAAAGATGGTGCAATATATAATTTTTTAGGATTCTCCTAGTTTTTAGAATCATATGTTTTAGGATCTTCTGGATGGAACAAGAACAATGTGTGTGCAATATGGCAGATGTTACAGGAATTTGAGAAACCCACTGTGCCTTCAGCACATAGTTATTCTTCTGTCATTCTGGTTATGCTGAGTATATCCAAGTCTTG
>VZRE01014829.1:463279-514156 GCA_013396775.1 Cephalopterus ornatus
GCTTAGTTCAAAACACAACACCATTTTCTACACAAGTTCAAGATGAAGCTTGACTGACATGCACAGCTAACATGGAAGTACTGTAATCTAACTGAAGTCGTTGTACAGGCAACACACCAGTTTCTGCAGCCACTGTTGTTAGTCCCTTGGTTCATATTGACTTAAGCACACTTGACATCAATTGCATCAAGATGTGACATGTTTTATAAGAAAAAAAAACATATAAAATGAAAAAAAAATATTTTTAGGTATTTTCACAAACAAAAACTGGCTTTTAAATAAATTTGCTTCCATAATGGTTAAATATGACAAAAGAAAAAAAAAAAAAAGAAAAAGAAAAGAAAAAAGAAATTAAACTGCGGGGAAGTGGAATATGAAAATAAGGCTTAAGGCATCAGTTCCATATTTTTCAAAGCCAAATATGTAATATTGAGAAGAGAAGAAAGAAATAATAATAAAAGGTTCAAATCTTGTAATTTAATATTGTTATTAAAACTTTGCTGTATATTCTTTAACATTTGGTGTTAATATAAAATTTACTTGGCAATGCTTGACATTTGAAATAAACTTTTTTCTATGGTTTTATTTGCAAGTGTTCCATTAATTTTACTAGCTACAGTTGGGTTATAAAGAATCTGAAATCTAAAAGGACACTGTCAAGGTTGGGTCAACATTTCAGATTTTGGCAGTGTCGCCACTCCCAACTCACTTGAATCCATTCAACAGATTTTTCCTACAGACAGGCCCAAGCTGTGATGCTCAGATACGCATGTTGAACTCTGAAGATCAAGGTTGTTCTGGGTTGGAGTGGTACTTGATAACTGGCACATGAAGAGTCAGATGGGTGCTGTTTTAGAGCTCCTCTTAACTCTGACGTGCAGAGATTTAATGGTCCAAAGATTTGGTTGATGTCTATCTCTACTTTTGTACAATTGAGTTCATAAATACGTAAACAGAGAGAGAAGAGTATCAGTAAAAATTAATAAATGGCAAGCAGTAAAACAGTGACAAATATTTTCTTAAAGTGTGAAACAAATGCAGTTGTCAAATTGTTTCTATAAGGAAGCAGTTTTCAAACTGTTGAAAGGTAATTCCAAGCAGTAGCTAGTGAAGTTCTTTCTTATGAAAACAAAAACCCAAAACCTTGGCAATGTCTTTTTGAATTAAGATTGTTAACTTGAATTAGATGCGAGTCTGTACTGATGAAAACTTTCCTGAATTTTAATCATTATGAATATTCTTTGCTATCTGAAGTTACCATATGTTTTAATTATGTGTATTTAAAAACAATAACTACTTAAAAAGCAAAAAGGAATCCTAGGAGGGGTGCAATAATATTAATTTAAATGCTAATGCAAGTCAAAGCAACGTCATGTTTCTCTAGCTTTCCCTGTAGATAAAATTCTGTACATTTGGTTGAAAAGCTTACATTTTTCTGCATTGTGGATACGTTGCCTCATGCAGTATCAGTAAATCTCTATTTTACTTTGGACTTAAATAAAATTTGAAGTATAACTTGCAGTTTTAGTTGGAATCCATTTCTTAGACTGAAGTATAATATTTACTGAGCTTTGGAGAAGGCAAAGCATTTATCAGAAACTTGAAATCCCTTCTTGTGGTACAAACTCCGAGCCTGTTTCTGCAAGCATGTGAACACAGTGTATACTCTCAGTGTGGTCAGCAGAAGAGGTGTATACAGTGTTTTCAATGTCAAACCTACCAATACTTTCCCCTAATTAAACTAAACCATTTCTTGATGCATCTGTAATTCATAGGTGTTCTGTGCATTACTCCTCATCAGGAATGTTGGGGAATGCATTCGGATTTTTAATGTTCAATGCTAGAATGACCAAACTAAAGTATGGTAATGTAAACTTTTTTAAAAAGTAGAAATGCATTACTGTATACAGTGGAAAGCTATTTATTGTACCTCTGGGCTTATTCCTCTAAAAATCATAGCGTAAAAAAAATCTTTGTCAAGCCTGAACTGATGTATATAACTGAAATAATGTAAAGTTATATTTTCATGTTTTTATACTTAACAACATGATGGGAATACATAATGTATGAGTATTTCAATTCAGATAATATTGATTCGATAATACACATCTCAGTTAAAAAAACAGTAATAATAGTTTAATATCCATGTTAACAGTACATCAGTATATTGCTATATAAAGTATGTCTGTGTGCATTTAAGTGAAAAGTAGTCAAGAGTGATGAAAGCTGTCCAAGGGTTTTTTATTCATTTTATATGAAAACTGTTATGGAGCAACCAAAATGTTTATGAACTCAAACTTGTGTAAATTTCAAAATGTCCTTTTACTGTAGCTTTTTGTTTACAGTACAGTATCTTATTTTCTGCTTTGTTAAATGAGTAGCGGTACAAAGCTGGACATACACTTTCTAAGACATTAACGTTCTCGTTTTTTCATGTATACTTAAATGACAGAAAATGCTTCTGATTTTATTTTTCAATCTAACACATGGCTTTTCTGGAGTGTTGTATAAACTTCAATCATACATAAAAGATCTTCTTAAAAAAGGCAAAAGACCTTTAACGTCTGCTTAGTATTATTGAAATCTGATTTCTTATTTATTATAAATGTATTTTTCTAAGATTTTACATGGAGCAAGGCTGTTTGTCCCCACAGACATGAAATTTCCTTGAAGAGTTTATGAAGTTCCTTCTTTTCTTGAATGAAGTTTCAATGAAGAGCAAAAATCTCCCAAGTCATCTTGTAGCTCAAGGATAGATTTACTGTAGTTTTTGTTATCATTAAATGAAGTAATGTAACTTTCTTGCCAACAATATGATTGTATCTCTGGACTGTAACTTTCCTGATCACAGTTACAATGGCAGTGTGAGAGGTTGATAGAGCTAGTAGGTTAAGTATCTGTTCAGTAACACTATCTAAAATGGTCAGTTTCAATCAGTACTTTTTAAAAATTGAACAGATTGTTGATGTTTCCAATGCTGAGAAAGAACCTGAGAAATGGCAGATACTTTTTTTATATATTCATAGTATCAGTACTAGATACCTAATGCAACAGAGAGTCTGCTGTAATAGCGAACAAATTGAGTCTGAAGAGGTTTGCAATGTGAAAGGTTCAACATTTTTATGTAAATGTATTGTACCTTTTAACAGAGTGTGTTTCTGTGGTATCAGCCTCTTTGGCTGATAGAGGCAGATAATATCTTTACATGAAACCTTGCACAACCAATTGTATTTTAAAATACAAGTAGATTATTTCAGCTATCATTTGGTGCAGTTATATGAATGCAGTGGTCACCAGCAAAATAGAATCAGCAGCAGCTGTTCTGCGTGATATTTCTAGAGGCTACCCAGACCTGTTTGACAGCACCAAAGTTTATTAAATCTTTTCATTTAAGCTGTCATAGGATCACAAAAATTTGCTGTGAGAGATCCATCAGGTCTAAATTATCTTGAGAATTCGTATCAAGCACTTAGGAAAAAAGCTAAGAAGTGACTTAGCTGTGGACTTCATTTGGAACATTTTCCATAGTATCAATGTTTCTAGATAATAAAGAATACTGTACACCTGTGTGAGACATAATAGAGGATTGTATACATTAATTACACCGATGTGACAAATTTCATTCAATTTATGCCTACTGTTGGTCTTTCTGAAATTTCTGTTCATACTGCTACTAATACTCTAAACTTCAGGGCTGCTTCAAATAGATAAATTGTAAAGTTGCCCTAAAATTGTTCTATTTTCTGTGTTGAATGCTATCTTTCCTCTCTCCCGAAAGAAGAAGTTTGATAAGCATGTCTACATCTAATATCTGGGGACACAGGAACTTCACATGGTGACAACTTCATAACAAAGATGTCTTAATTGATTCCTACTTGCATTTAGTAGGTGTCAAGTACTTGTAATCTAAAGTAACCGTAATATTTGTAACGCATATTTTCTTTCAGAGATTTCCTTAAAGTAGTTAATATCACTTTGATGTTCACACCTTCAATTAGTCATTTAGTGCTTTAACATAAAATTTACTGAATTGATTTTTTTGAATAAAAGAAAATTTATATGTTTTGGTAAACAATTGGCAAAAAATGGAACGCAGTAAGATACAACATAAAAATTCTGAGAATTGTAGCTCCAACTCCCCTGCAGCTCTCATGCGTCATGAGGCCTTGCCCCAGTCCCTAATCTTATTTTTGGGACGTATTACACAATGCTTTTTCTTTTTTTCCCTCTTGCCCCACTATATGGAGTTAGTTCTAAGGCATACTTTTTAGCTTGATAGGCTGGTAGGAAATATAATTACTCTATATAATACTATAATTGATTTGATAGTCATTAAAAATCTTTATAATAGCTCGTTGCATATGTCTCTATATTAAAGCAGCAGTGATGATGAAGACAGAAAGGTTATCTAAGCTAACCCCTTTGTCCAAGTGTTATCATTCACTGCACTTTTTCTTCCATCACTCTCCTTTGTATCTCTTACTGCTGATGAAAATTTAGCTACCTCTGTAGGCAGCTTAGTGCTCTACTTACTTCAGTGGTGAGATAATTCTTTATACATAGAAGAAAAGCACTTAATTTCATGAAGTTGTCTGTCCAGTGAAGGACTTGTACAATTTTTCCAATATTCTTCCTCCCTTTATGGTTACGACTCCTACTCAACAGGAAAGATCCATTACTACATGCCATAGGCATAAAGAAAAAGTTCATATGTAATTTGTCATAATTTTTAACAAATGCTGAATTTTTGAGACTGACTTATCTGTGTTAAATAAAGCATTTACTTCTACTAGTCTTCCAACTGAAGACTGTGATTTAAAACACATATTCAAATTAAAATGGGGTTTATTTATTTGCTTTAAATATCGCAAACCTGATTTTGAAAATGTATCTTACAGAGTAGGAAAGGGCTGCTAAACATTAGTGCCTGGACCAGCCCCTTGAAATTGTCTTCAGATAGTTCCTATCTGGAGGTCAGGGAAATGCCACTAACGGATTCCAATGGATCCCATGAGCAGGGCAGGACCACACTACCTCCTTTGCATCTTTCCATGCACAGAAGGCAAGCAAGTAGGAAAAGCTGAAATAGGAGTTGGAGAGGCAGTTTTATGTTATTTTTCTATCCTCTCTCAATCCTACAAGATGAAGGTATCTTCAGAAGAGACAACAGAGAGAATTTATGCATGTTTTCTAAGCATAGAAAATATACTTTTTTTTTTCTTCTAAAACCCCACTCTTTGAGCAGTTTTGAAATTATAACGTTCAGTTTATGCTAAAATGTTCTTAAAACTGGGAAATTAAATTTCTTTCTGGAGCCTTTACTGTTACTAATCATAGAATCATAGAAGGGTTTGGGTTGGAAGGACAACCAAAAAGATCACCTAGTTCCAACCCCCCTGCCATGGGCAGAGACACCTTCCCCTAGGCCAGGTTGCTTCTTAGAAGGTGGCAGTCCAGAGTACTTCTGGCATATTGATGCTTTACTGAAGCATCAAGAGCATCTTGCTAAAATGTGCTTGGGGGCTTCTATATAACAACTTTTAACCCAATTTTCAAGTTAAGTTGTTACTGCCTACCCTTCCACACCATATTCTGTGAGTTTAGAGAAAAATGTCATTAGAGAGGTCAAGCTATAGCTCTTTCAATTAATAGTATGCTTTACAAATAGGGTAATATTTTCAGTGGTTGCTTTCCTTGTGAGTTTCACTATGAAACGCAAACCCATTTTGGGTTGCCTCATGCTCTGAAGTAGCATAATATCCACTGAAATATTTTTTCTGGTTTTGAGGGAGTAGATTTTTTTTATATTGTCACAGTGACTAAAGATACAGTGATACAAACATGATTTTTACTTAGGTGTTCACCTTTGTATTTATTACTGTTGTTTCTAATAATTTCACAAAACTGTTAGAGGAATATTTACATTACTTTAGAACTAAGGGGCTTGGCAACTTATCCAAGTTACCTGTAGGTGGAATTCTTCATTCAGCTTCAACTACTTTGTGTGAATAAATAAGCAGAGATGTTGATACATAAAAATGAAGATAGTGGATGTTCCAGTGTATATGTATGTATACATATCCATGCACAGTGCAATAGTAAAACTAGTGCTGGTTTTGATAAGGCCATACTCAAAAGTGATGATAGCCTCAGCAATAATTCATATTAGGGCCAGTAGCAACAGGAAGGTTCATAAGCAAGTGCCTTACCACCTGTCATTTGAATGAATATGGAATTTTGCATTTCTGTAGGAAAGTATGAGTCCCCGTGGGAGTCAGTCAACAGTGAATCCTGTAACTTCAAAATCTGGGGTAAATCCTGTAATCATCTTTGTTCTCACTGATGGGATTAAGTTCTACAGAACTTCTGTGAGACAAACGGGCTCTTCCACGCTACCTTTGGCTTTGGCCTACACAAAAAGTTCAGATGAGAGCTACTGCATGTGTCATTGCCTCTCACTTATCAGCAAGGATGATGGGTTTATGCGTATGATTAGTTTTTCAAATTGAAGTCTTCGCTATTTAAAAATACAAATGGTTGATCTGAGAGGCTCAGGTTTAGTTAAATCTAAAATTATATGAACAAACAAAATGTTACTCTTTGCAAGTTATTGCTTGATCTTCTAAACCAAAACCTCTATGAAAACTTACTGCCTCAAAAACAAAATGCTGAGGCATTGACAGGGCTGGATATTACACTACCTACTTTGAACATTGTGCAATAAAATATACTGCTATGGTGCTGTGGCAGAATTCTGTCCACATTTTATATTTTATTTTTTTTTACTGGCATAGACAAACTAGTATAAACTATATAAAATAACTCTCATGGTGTAGGCTTGGCAGACAATTTTCAGGCAATTTCTATTGATTGGTTTCATCTGTGGAATTACCACGTTTTTTAAATCTGCACCTTCTGAATATATAAAAAAGCATGTGATAAACTTTTTATAAAGCCATTATCCTCAGTGAGAAAAGGATTTTGCTTGACATATGTTCTTCATCCTGATGAGTATACTCACCTAATGTACTTGTTTACTCAAGGAACAGTTTTCACTACTTTTCAATGTATGTTTTTGCTTTTTCTAGCAAACTCCTAATATATAAATAGAAGTATTTTTTTAGCATTATAGATCCACAGTTATACTGGGACATGTTCATCAGTTATGCATAGTCCACCTTATAAGCTGCTTTCTATAGGACATCTTTGGCATTTTTTGCTTGTAGTTTAGTTTTTAATCTTTTATCATTGGGAGAGATTTTAGCACATTCAGGAAAAAAAGTAACATTGCATACCCTGCTTTCTGCTTTGAGATGTTGCCCAAATCATTCAAAGATAAGTATGTCCCATGACTCACACCTCTTAAAGAATCTTTCTCGAACAGCAGGGACAAAGACTGCTCTGAAGAGAATAAAGTAATTAATATGCTTCAGTCAGATCCTGCCTTGCTGGAGTCCAGGGAAGCTGGGATGTCAGGACCGAGTCTGAACCTCCCACTTGTCTATGTGCAGTCATGCAGTGATGTCCCCAGGGATCACCACGCTTGGCACTCGTGCTAGCAAAACTGAACTGTTAGCATGGTCAAGATGCAAAAACTGTTTCTCTACTCTTAACATGATGCTGTGGTGGGAAGGAGAGAGCTGTGCCCTCTTTCCCCTATCCATACTGTCTGAAAAGCTTTTTCCCTTCCCTGAACTACAGCCATACATATTCAGCAAATCCAGGATGTAACTTTGGAAAAATTGATTTAATATAAAATAATAATGTATTTTTTAACATAGAGGAAACTTGGTGTTTACCCTCCCTCGAAAAAAATAAGCACAGCCATCTTGGCTGGCTGAACAATTTCATGGAGATTTTTCTCATAGAGAAATGAAGTCACTACTTTATGAATTATGACACCATATGTTGTCATAAAATGTGTGAGTTTCCCAATACACAGAATCATGAGACTGTAGGTATTATTTTTTTATAACATGCTAGCTAAGATTACATTATGTGGACAGCCTTTCTTATGCATGTTCTAATATGCTATGTAAGTCAAAGGATTATGGGTTTGACAAGTGGCTTTTCTGTGTCAGAATGTCTGTATATTAATATATATATGTATAGACACCAATAGTACAATTAAGGGGGTTTTCTCTTTTTTTAAAGGGTGTCCTTTGATCACTTTTGCAAACCTAAGTTAGGAGCAATACAAATAATTGAAATCTGAAGCAAAATTGCTCAGTGTGACAATGCCACCTGATCTATGCTATTTTCTTTTTTCTTTCTTTTTTGAATATCTGTAGAAAAAAACACCCCAGTGTCTTGCTAGAAGGAACAGGCAACAAAAGTGTTGATAAAAGAATGCAAACCAAGCTTCCATGAGACTGTAGGATGGGATTTTGAAACCATGACTTGAAACATAGTACGTAAACTAGAAATTTAGTTCTAATTTAAGTTAGAAAGTTAGAAGTTCAGTAGCTTTCTGTGGTGTAGCTGAATCAGGTACGTGTCATAATAAGTGTAGACACTGGGTATAGCCTCTGGCATTTAAAACTTAGACCTATCCAGCTTCCAGGTATTCACTGTTTTAGGCTACTTTGTGAAATTTTTATGGGCAGACTTACTGCTTAGTTAAATCTGGGTCTTGTTCTGGCTGCCTGCATCAATTCAGTTTCTGGGGATAAACATCAAATCTGAGAGTGAACTATTTTCATTCCAAATGAGGAGTCTGTGTTTCTTTTCAACTGACTTGCTTTATATTTTAAAGGCAATATTTCAACACATAACTAGTTATTTTTCTTTACTTTTCTTGCTGGCAATATTGTCAGGGTGTGGGGTTTTCTTAAGCTCTTAACTAAAACTGGTAAAAAGTGTTAACTGAAGGGAAGTGTGACTTACCAGTCAAGCCAGTATTTTTTAAGACACTATTTTATACTGAAAATATAGAAGACTTCATGCTATAGCAGAGAATAAAAATATAAGGAGTTGTTGCAAGAGGATTTAGGTGAGATTTTGCTTGGTTTGGTTAATTTTTAAAAAAATGATGGTTTCGCTTGTTTTGCTTTCACTACAGCTGATTGGCATCAGTGAAGCCACCTGGATACTTGGAAAATGTTCCCCTGCTCTTGTAGATAGATGGTAGAACTGTCCAATGTAATAATAGATGTCTTTTGTCTGACTTCATTTTCATATGGATGTGATTGTTCACTTGTTTTGTAGAGTTTGGGATTTAGTGCAGATACCGATGCGGAGGTCAGTGGGAAAGAAAGTAAATACATTATTTCTTAAAAGAGTAGTGCAAAATACAACAGAGCACTCCTGAAGTCTTTGCAGAAAGATGTTGGGAAAAAAAATCTCTTTAAAAAATTGACTTGCCTCTGAGCATCCCTTAGTAAGGGAGGAAACTAAGTGGCTTCCGTATTCTGCAATTGTATTCCCCCGGGTAGAAAATGTAATGGTCAAGAGTATGTACAGAGGTGTTTTTGCAAAATCAGGTCTAAGTGACTGAATTCTTTTTAAAGATGTCAGTATTGGTATTGAGGATGCGATGAAATGCACAAAGGAATTTTGTCTTTAAAAAATAACTGTCATGATTTTTTTTCCTTTTAGTTACATCTTTAAACCTAGCAGTGTCAGGGGTTTTTTTTTTTGGATTGGTGCAAAATGCACATGAATTAATGCACCGTGTCCTCCTCCTGCAGAATTCCATCACCATTACATACCATTCACAATGTCTAGTATGGACTGATCATCTACAGTAGATGTCCTCATCAATGGCATGACCTTACAGAGCTTAGCTCATGTTTTAGGTCAGATTCTGAAGAATTAATCATACTTAAGTCCTATCATCAAAGTGCCTGAAGAAAACTGATTTTGATAATAGACTACTTTTTGGCGCAAAGAAGTGTCACCAAATCATGTAGGGTCCTTTCCCTGTCTGGTCATTAGGAACAGGATATTGTTACTGCTTTATTTTAATGTGAATTTTCATCCATTATTGTCTTTCTGTCTGAAACATCTTGCATGCTGTTTTTCTCCCTCTTAGGAACAAAATGGTGATGTGTAGGACACCACAGGTATATTTCTGAAACCTTCTGCAGATACTGACATTTTCATTTATAGGTGCTTGGCTGGTTTTCATCTTAATTCCTCTGAGACCTCTATGGCTGATAAAATTTAAATCTTCCAGATTTTGTATGTATGTCTTTTTGTTGGAAACCTGTTCTGTAACCTGTTAGAGTTCCCTCAGTGGCCATTAGCTACTGATTAATGATGCCATTCAGGTACAACATTTAATTTATATAAAACCTTGAGGCATATACAGTGTTTTTAAAATAATTTAATATTTATGGTACTCTAAAGTGAAGATTTAAGCATGCAATTTAGGATGCTGAGGATAAGAGATGATGAATTAACAAATGTATAGGAGAAATAAAATGTGAGACATGGCAGGCCGGTTGTGTTGGTGTGAACATACTCTGTTTTTTGTTTAATACTAAGGCTTTAATATTTGATTCTAAATTTTCTTAATGAAAAGTGGAGTAAGATATAGAAAAATATACTGCGACTTCCATCTGGTGATACTAATTCCAAGTAAATGAATTTTGGCTCTAATTGTGATAACTGAGGAAAAGAAAAACTTTTCCTGTGAGCATCTTATGCTGATGATTTTATTAACATAGCATTGCTGCTTCTTGGAATACTTCCTTCATTTCTTTTTGGAAGCTTGTCCTTCAGAGACACATGCAGCTGCAAACATAAAATGCTTATTTTGCAAGTGCCTGGAGCTTGCTGAATCATTCTGTCTTTGCCAAATAAGTATTTTTTGTATGTTTCTACTCTGAATTTGAGGAGATAGTACATTTTGATAGCATTTGAGTTCTGAAATCAAGTTATGATACCTAGATGCATGAAAATTAATTCTTAGATTAGTTTGTTATCATGATTTAGCTTAGAAGCTTTTATGTCGTCTGTGAGATGGATTGCCCATTGTGTTGTTTTACATGTTAGTGATTGTTATAAATGATGGTAGGAACCACAAAATTTAAACTTTCTATGTTAAACTTTCCAGTTCCATTTGTCTGTGTGCTCATGTTCAATCAGCCATGTGAAGTGTCTTATTTCAGATACATTCAATTGTAGTCAGGCCTGTACTTTCCATGTTTATTTGGAGACTTTATTGAATAAATTATGTAGCATTCACTAAACATGGAGTTAATCTTTCTGTTATTCCTTCAAATTGATTCAGACTTAAGACCTTCTTTAATCATGTTATTCTTTAGAGGAGTTGTTGGTAAAAATTATGGACAATGTGCTGCCATTCCTCTTGGTGGAAGCCATTTAGCTATTTAACCTAAATGTCACTTTGGGAAAAAGGAGTTAAAATGACATAAGCAAAAAGGAGTTTTACAAACTCCAAAACTTGTGTATTCTACTGCTTCATAATCTGCATTGCATTCACCTTAAAACTTCTAACATGATCTCTAACAAAATAATAGATCACTGTATTAAGAAGAATATTTTTTATCTATGGGTTACAATTTGTAGAGCTGCAGAAAAGGGCTGTTGTTCTTTACTGAAGTGCCAATATTCTCTGTTTTGGTGCAATAGTGCAGCGCTAGATAAAGACCTCAATGAGCACAAGTCCTCTTTGAAGTGGAAAATGTCCTGGCACAGACTTCAAGAGATATCCTGCTTCCAGACACTAGATTTAAATTCAGAATGATCCATGTATGAAATAATAGGTCATAAAAACAGTGCAAGGACTTGTGCTGGGCCATTTCTTTTCCCAAAGTGCAAACTCTGTAGGAGTGAGAACTATAAGTCATTGGAAATTGTAGCCTTTCCTGTACCCACCTGTCTGTCCATTTCTCCATTTCACTGTTTTCCAGGAAAAAAAAAAACCTAGAAAAGACAATCACTCATTTTTTTATTCTGGGGGGAAAAAAAATCACCAACATAAGAAAAAAAAAACAAAAGAAACCCACCAGCACTACCACCTCATTTCAGGCATCAGACATGGCCTATAAAAGCAGATTAAGGTTGGTGAAAACATCCTGCATAGTTTTTCCTATGAACTGTCTTTGTTTTTTTAACATTTGGTATGCCTACTATCTAAACTGAATGATGAAAATCTCTTATAAGCCATTTCTCAGATTTTTACAAAGGGAAAAGTTAAACTGACAAAGATGTTTAAGATATCCTACTGACAGGACTATCTATGCCACTAATAGCTGGCAGCATACCCAGAATAGCATTCTTCTGGGACAGCTGCAGAGTTTATTTTTCACAGTCACTGTGAAATGAGACAGGAGGAGACAAAAGAAAAAGACTTTAAATGCATAAAAGTTAAAATATGTCTAGGATGCAAAAGTTCTACCCTGATGAAAAATAATGTCCAGATTAGCATTAAAACACCTTAAACCCATGGAGAATTTCCAGGATCATTGAATCACCATTAGATGATGATTTTCAAGCAATGATTTCTGTAAGTAATGAAATCTCTGAGAATATGAGGTGTGTAGAGGGTAAGCTTGTACTGGATGATGATGAGTTGATTCAGTATACATTTAGTATAAGAATAAACAAAAGTAATCTTATAGTTAAGGATCTCTCTTTCCAACTGACACATCAAGGCTGTCTCCATACTCATTTACAACCAGCGGTGCCTGGCGTGTTCCCACGCACCAGACTCACCACCTATCCCATTAAGCTGCTACAGCAGTCTCTGGTGCACTGTTGCCCAGTACCAAACTAAATATGCTCCCCAGCAGTTCCCAGGGACAGTTTAGGGATGTCCCAGCAATGATTCCCATTCAGCATTTTGTAAGTTGTCACAACATTTTGGTGTCTAGGAAAGTTTACTGTAATGAACAGAGGATCTTACATGTTCATTAGCTTGAGTATACAGGAATATTTGGGGGCATTTTGTTGCAGTGTGGATGTCACCTGTGGGAACTAATTAGAGCTCCAGGAGTGAAGTCTTGAATTTGAAGGACATCACAAGATCTCTTTGGGCAAACAAATTACACCTGGCAGAGATTTTATTAAAAGCCTTTGCTCCAGTCCCCAATGCTGGAATACTCACACTAGGAAAGACATCTGAAATAAGTGAAAAGATTACCAGAAACACATAAAGTAATGGGATTGGTTATCTGAAGAAGTTTCAAGAGAGGTCAGAAAGAGTAAGAATAGTTTAAGAACACTCAACCTGCAGTAGATTTTCCAAAAGCTATTAAAAACCAATTTTTTTTCCCCACATATATGAATACTGAACATAAAGATGTGGAATTTTCATTAATGACAGTTTAGTTGTAACTCATAAATTCAATGTATATTTTGGTTCTGGTTTGGCAAGGAAGTCTGGTAAATGAATTGCAGAAGGTTTCTTCCATAAAGCAAAGGAGCTGTGAGTGAAGCAGGAATGTGGATGAAGAAGATGGCATTACCTGAGGAAATTTTACACTGGAGGAGTAAGCCCAAAACTTTATTTTTCAATAATCAGTATTATGGTCAATTCTATTTTTATAGACAAATAATGACCCTGACACAAGGAGTGGAAAATGACTGGTGAAATTAACTTGAGGATTCAAAATTAAGATAAAAATTAAACAGTGAAAGAAATGGATGTGCTTATGGACTGGTAATAAGAATGAATAGCATAGAAAGAAAGGCACTTAAGGCAGGTAGAAGAAAACTTTCGGACAGCAGGAGATCAAAGGGGGACCCGTTGTTTTGCTTCCAACACTCTCTGGTAGTGGATGCCCTGTGAAGACTGAAGATTGCACATACAGTGCGTTTTGCTGGGATGGTTGTATGGCCTCCAGCAGTTTGTGGATCAGGGACTCCCTCAGACATAGATGATATCTTTGCATTTCATATCCTTTCGTGCAATTTATCTAATCGCTTTGAACTCATCTCAACTTTTGCAACCATAATATGCTGTGACAGAAATTGTCACGGCTTAACTCAACATTGTGTAAAGAACCACCTTTTTTTTTTGCCTTAAGCCCATTAGCTGTTAATTTCCTTTGTTGCCTCCTCATTCTTATACTATGAAATGTAGTTAGAAGTTGCTCATTAATTCCTGCTCTGAACTGGGAGGCTTGTAATCTATCATATGGAGGAAACTTAAAAAAACCCCAAGCTTCTTTCATGCAATGAAATGGAAGTTGATGTAGTTTGTGACTGCTGTGAATAAATACGAGTGGGAGAAGAGCTTCCTCACAAAAAGGAGAAAAGCTGCTTACTTATAAAAAAAACAATGCTGGCAGCAAAACAGGTTGAGAAAATTGGCAAGGCATGAATTTAGGGTGGACTGTGAACCTTTCTAGTTTCAGGGCAACAGATCCTCTTGGCATCAGGTCAGAAGTCTTTGCCCTACACAGACAATGCCTTGGCCAGTGTGGTTATGGAACAGCCTTTTTCACAGGAAACAACCTCTCAGAGGACCACTGGTTCCTCATTTACAGATGATCAATCAAGTATTCAAGCATTCAAATACATGCCTTTAGATCATTCTACTAGCAAAACCATGAAAATGCATTTTTATGTGTGAAATTTGACTGGGATTCAGCAATCCGGGAGGTCTCTGTCCACTGAACACTCTTTCATGGTCTGGCTACAGAGGTGCTCTTTTTTTCTCATCCAGATTCACAGTAATGTGTGATCTCCTGGATTTAGGTGTTTATGTCAGCCATTTTGCAAGAAGACAAAAATACACATGATGCCTTTTTATCCCCTAGCTCAGTGATTGGAAGTGATTTAAAAAAAAAAAAAAAAAAGCCCACAACAAAAAATAACAAACTGATCCCCCCAAACACGTGCTTTGAATATGGAGAACATTCATTTCATTCCTTTTGTTGTCCAAAATAGTTTATGAAAAATCTTCTTTTCTGCAGGTGAAATTTTCATCACTAGTGATATGGTGTATTTTCAGAAATTAAATGTCTCCCAGAAAACCAACTCATTTTTGCAAGAAACAGCTAAACAGCCACTGAGTAAGATCAGTGAAGGAGGATTGGTGACTAACACTGAAGCAAAGCCAGACCTACTCCTGCTCAAGTGGCTCTAAGGACAGGATGGAAAACTCCTGGGTAGTCAGCAAAAGAACAGGAATACAAATCTGCCTTTTTCATATGGTCATCTTGTACAGTCAGGCTTCAGCTTTTCCCACTAGAGAGTTAGGGACTCCATGGGAACTGGAGCTGCTGCATTAGGGGCACATATGCTGTCAAATTGGATTATTCTCTGTTTTGCTTTGGGGCTCTGATCCTCTCATTGTCCAACCATGTACACATTTGTTTGTTTCTGATTTCTATCTACAAGAAGAGAGGTCCCTCTGAAAGAAAACCTAGACATTGTTAAAAAGGTATCTTGGATCAGTTCATTCCTTACAGACAGTATAGATGCAGAGTGACCTGACTCTGGTCTGTGTATGCATTTAGGCTGCTCTGAAAGGTGGTGGCCTTGAAGAGTTTAAATGTGGATCAGGCCTTGATTTCTAACACAAGCTGCCAAGGTGGGATAGGTGTGCATCAAAGTGCCAGAATCATGTAGAAGGCATAATCTAATAAAGGGTTCCCCAGGGGAGAGAGGAATGTCATTCAGGTCTCCTACTATCTACATAAGGTGACAAAACTATGCTGCCATTGCTGGTGATAGTAACCTGAGAAGACTCACACTGAGAAGATGTAAATGATTACTGAGATTTAAGCTGGACAATTTGAAGCTCAGGTTAATTCAGATTTTCATGCTTTTTGCTTTGTCCTAAGACAGATGTTGAAGTTTCCAGTGAAAGATGCTTAGCGAACCTGGTCAGCTCCTAGGAATGGGTGATACCTGGGTGCTGAAAAGTGGTGAACATTTAAATCTTACTTGTAGACACGTTTCACAGATCTAGCTCAGAGTTTTGCTTGATAAGGTCTTTAAAATTACCTTGAGTTGATTGGATAAGTTACAAATAAGATAGGAGTAACCTCTGCCTTAGTACTGATGTCTGTGAGGATAAGCTTGATAGGGTGTCACAATCTGTTTTTTTTTATTCTGTCCAAAGTGAATGCACTTGACATGCCAAAGTATAAAACTTGAAGAATCGGAAAGAAGCCTGAAGGAAATTATCTTGAGTAGAATATCCTGCGCCAAGACACGTGAGCTGGTATTGCAGAAATTTTTAAGGTCTCTGATCATTAGTTTCTGATTTATTTTTTTAATAGAAAAAGGGAAAATGTGTAAAAACCCAAGCTGCTCAACGTTGATTACTGGTATTTTATGCTAAATGTGGTTGTTCCTGCCAAAAATATTAAGCTGGCAAAGAGAAACTTAGATGTCTCATTAGACTATTGCCAAGAAAGTCATGATTTTGAAAGCTCTGCAGGGCAGACCCAGAGGCTCTTGCTGCCAATCTGTTCTGTTATTCAGTGCCAAATGAGCAGAATCAGTGCTTCTTTGAAGAAACAATGCTTCAGGCTACTCTGGATGTGCACTGAATAGATTTTAACGATGATTTTTCTTTTTTTTTATGTAACGACCTGTGGAGCTTTGCTTTACTTTATGGCACAGGCTGTACTAGATTTTAAGCATACCAGTAGAATTCAGAATATGGGTTTGTCTCTGAAAGCATATGTAAGAAAAATTGTAAAGTAGTGATTCTAGTGCATGAAGTGAAAAATGAAAACCTGAAATCCCATAGGACTCTACAAGAAGATGCACTAGTTTTTCTAGAGGAATAAGCCAGCTATTTTAGATTTAATATTCATATCTGTCCTGAGGGCATGTTTAGTGAGAGGCATAAAAATATGTCAAATACATAGGCAAAAAATATGGCCAGTGCATGTGTTTCGTTTTGTTGGTGATTCATAATCAAGTCAGAATAGTGTAGAAGTAGACCTGTGAATTATTCAGATTGCTGACATTTAGCAAATTAATATATATTTTAAGTTTCTTCCATAATGGACTATGAATCAGTCAAAAGTGAGAAACAGGACAAAAAGTTCTAATGTGAGAGCATTCACTCAGCCAACCTAACGGGAATGAGCTTACCATTCCTAGAGTCAGAAAGAAAAAAAAAACCAAACCAAAACAACAACAAAACCCACACCCAAGCAACTACCACCGCCACCAAACCTAAACATAAAGAAATAAAGTGCTTGCTGAGATAAACAATGTGTTCCATCCACATTTCCTGGAGTAGCTCACAAGACACATTTTTGAAGAGAAATTAGATTTGTCACTGATTTTGAAGTCCGAAACCAGAAAAAAAATGTCCACTATACCTTTACTAAAAAGATATATCTCTCAGTAGATCTCAAGTAAAAAGGAACTTTTGTTTTCTTACTTGCCAGGAAACCATCTTTGGAGATTTCCATATTGAGTCAACTCAGGATACTGCTTACAGAAACATCCGCACCAAAAGAGCCCTTGTAGCAGAAACTTAGCAAAGTTTTTTGTAATCTGCTTTGGCAGCTTGTTAACTTCATTTCAAAAATATAATCCTAAAAAATGCAATCTAATCTGTACTCGAGCACTCAAGTATCTCTCGGAGAGCCTGACTTGGCTAGATTGAAAAATCTGCTGCGGTGAGATATATTCCTTTCATACAGAACAAATGGATTATGACTTAAAGGCCTCTTAAATCTCTTCACTTGAGGTGCCTTAGTCTTTCATTTAGTCTTTCACTTGACAGAAAAAGGTCATTTTTAAGGTCCGTCATGTACTTCCATTTTATATTGTATCCATATACATTACTTTGTCATCATCGTTTGCAAAACCAAGTGTTGGATTTTGATACAGATAATGCCATTTCTCCCTTCTTGTTCAATATTAATAAAAACAACCTTAGATCTTCTTCAGGAGTTCATGTTCATGTGATGAAACTCCAATGAACAAAGTTAATACATGTGGAATGCCTCATATTTCTCCATATATTTATATGGTGATGAAGAAAGGCAAGGAAACCTTACTGTCTTCCATTTCTCCATTGTTTTCAACATCATTTTACTAAAAGTCTGTGGAAGACAGTGAGGTTGCATCAGTATGGTAATTCCATGTTCTCTATCTGCCATTTGGAGACAGCACTTTTCATGGGCCTCATACATTTGGATTCTCTGGAAAAGACAATGAGCGCACAAGCTGAAGCTGTAATTACTTTGTATGAATGCTCATTACACACCATCAGAGTAAACTCTGGGAATAATATTTTATAGCAGGAGAAGGATCCTGCAGGAGATGCACACACTGAGAAGATTGCTAATAAGCAGTGGCAAATAGTATGGAAGTTTTGGAGTTTCTGACAATGATGAAGTCTGATTCCTATGACAGAAAATAAACATCCGCTCTTTAGGACTTAGAACATGATGGTGACATGTCTGCTGACTATAATGTCAGAAGCTGTAAGAGAGGATAATTTGGGTGTGGTTCCTAAGGCAATGTATTTTTCTGTGCCACATCGATCTTGTAGACCCTATGACGACAAACTACTGGAAAGTTAGATGAGTACTACCTGGCCTATCCAATTTGCATTTCCCTCTCTGATAGTTCATATTTGAGATCCCAGAACTGAGATGTTACAATGACTACTGGAAGGAAAAAAATATCTCTGAATACGGAGCACGTCAAAGCAAAAAGTCCTTAAAACACCTTAGTTCATTTGTTTGCAACTGGCATCATCTCAGCCCTTAATAAAAGTGCTGTTCTAAATCCTCCTCTGCAACATTACAGAGAAAACAGTACCTTTCAGAGGTGTGAATGCCAACTGAAAAAGAGGAGTCATGTTTTCCTTGAGAACTTATTTTGGGATGATAAGACCGGTAGCTGTTTGTAGACATACTGTACATGTGACAATTAACAAAGCCAGCAAAATTTGATTCTAACACTGTGTACTCACATCGCGGCAGCCGAAGCTGAGATACTTAGTCAGTTTAAATATCAGCCAGCTAAAGTCTACTAAGCAGCCAACTACATATCTCTTCAGTAGTAGTCTAATTCATGTACTGTAATTAGGCTTGAATACAATATATTGATTTAGTAGTAATTACATTTGTGTGAGCATTAAGATAATGTTTCGGGAAATCTGCCTAGATTCAGCATGAGGTTCCAGATAATGAAATGTTCACTCTATTGCTGTGTAGAAGAGCTTTTTAATAAAACTTATTCTATACTCTAACTAATGTCAATTTATTTGATCCTGTCCTCTGACTTTTTTGGCTTAAGACAATACACTAAAATTGAAATAGCTTCCAGTGGTCAATTCTAGCTAAGTAGAATACACCAGATTTTTTAATGTGTTCTGAGATCATTCAGGGAAAGGATGCGTGAGACCTATAAGAAATAAGGCAGCCTTTACAGAGCCCTGATTTATAGCCATAACTCTCATTAGTCGTAGAACTAAATATGGTGCAGATTTGTAACTACTCCGTTAGCCTTAAATATTGCACAGTCAACACATGCACTCTGAGAGAGCGTGAAATCCTGTGATTCCTGGGTAACAGCTTATTTTCCTGTTTCACTGTTCTTGCAGTATTTTCAGAATTTTGCATCTCAAGAGGTACATAAATACATGTTTTATGCATTTACTTTTATACACACTAAGAAGCAGACATTTATCACATCTACAAGTATATGCAAGTAGTAAGTTCTCAGCATACACAAACATTTAGTCTTAACTTGCTTTTAATCTAAATAGCTGCTTGGTAAACTTTATTTCCAAGATCTGCTACTGTAGAAAGGGGAACTAGTCAGGAAATGGCAGATATGCAGAGCAATGGTTTAATTAAGGATCATCATGGCAATCAAATAACCAATAACTGAAATAAAAAATATACAGTTAAATTGGACCTTCAACAGGAATACTAATATAATACTAATAGTACAGGTGGCTTGCATGTAATTTATACCTTGAAATAGGTTTCATGTCAGGGTAAATATTCTGTGTCTTCCAGGGGGAAATAAAATCATATCTGATTTTTGATTTGAAACACAGTATCTGAACTTATTTCAGATGACTTCATTTCAGACCAGGAACAACTTTTTAGCAGATCCCCTGCTCTCTGCTTGTTGAACTGCAGGGGAAGAGAAATTCAGGAGGAGAAACATGAATAGATAGATAGATAGAGAGATAGATGGATAGATAGTCAGACAAACATGTACATATGTATATATGCATCTATCCATGTGCGTGAAATATATGTATATATGTGTGTGTGTGTGTATGTGTATATATACATATACATACATATACATACACACACGCACAGAGAAATACATAAAATAAACCTTGTGTATATAAATCCCAGTTGGATTCAAGGCAAGAAAGCAGATCTTGAAGACTGGACTGTCTGGACTGTCTGCTTCCTTGTCAGGCTTGAAAAATCCTAAGGACAAGGGAACTTGTCTGACTCAAGCTTTGTAAAATCTAGTGACTGCTGATTCTTCTGTTCCCCATGACCCTTCAATAAGAGAACAGCTGTAGATGAGCAACTGGTAGTGAAAATCCAGGCCTGGCTTTACCCTGTCATAAGTTGGGAAAGCTGGAAAGATAAAGCAAATGTACAGATGAAGCAAATAACTCATCTGGGAAATTCCTCCAGCAAGACTTATAGGAGGTTTCTATCTTATTTATGCTTTGAAAGACAGGATCAATCTGAGGAACTATTAACTGGTGCCACAACTCTCTTATTCACGCAGTAATACAGAAGCTGTTGTGTCTAACAATGTTTAACGTCCCCCAGTGAGTCTCCCATGCTGGATGGTGGTCAGGTCTAGAGCTCTCAGAGGAGGAAAATGCTTCCTGTAGTTGGCATACTTAAGCTGACCTGCACAGTCCCCATAACAAGTTTCATTTTCATGTCTATCTATTAGCAGAATGCTTAATATTTGAAGCATCAGGTGAAATATTTCTTTAAAATAAGAACTGTAACTGCATACAATACCTATGCATTGCCTTGCATTATAGAAGATTGTTTTTATTGAAATAAATATTAAATGTGCTAAGCATATTTCCAGAAATATGGAATAGCATTTAGCTAGGATATCACATATTCAAATAAATATCTCTTGGGAGATTCATTCTGACTGTATGTTCAAAACCAGTTATGTGAGTAATTTCAGGAAATAAATGACTTCATCTCAATAGGGAATATGTGTTTTAAGGATGCTTCTGCATTCGAAAAGCTTCAAATAGCTCTGGTGAGAAACACATGAATTGCTTACATTATGTCTCAGTGTGAACCTTTGCTTTATCATGAATGCTATCTTAGATCCTCCCGAACAGCAATAATGAAGAAGGTAGAATAAACTTCCTAAAATTCAGTTTGAGAAACCTTAAAGAGCCCATGTCCATGCATTCTCTGTGTGCTGGATTCTGCTGTCACTCTCCTCCTTTTGCCTTGATAGTCATGTTGCATGAAGAACAGCCATTTTGATTTTTTCTCAGTGACACACAATTAATTCTTCTACAGAAAAAGCATTGGCAATATACCAGCTTTGTTTTATAAAGGCCAGTGCTTAGAGGGTTGCTAACTAGTCTTATCATTAACCCCAAAAAACTAATAATCCCAACTTTGGGATTATGCTCTGGCAAGGTGCGTGAGAGCACCCTAGCTGGCTGAAAAATCCAGAGAGGGGGTTGTCAAGTTTGGGAAGGCAGATTCCAGAGGAGCTGTAGGGCAGGTGCTACTCATCTGCAAATGAAAGGACCTTCAGGTCAGGTTCTCAGCTGATTTTAAGTGAGTGTTCATGTATGGTTATGTTTACGGGACAGAATTAGATGAGGAGGAGGCACTGTAGATGGCCCATCATCTTCAGTATCAGACAGTCTGCTTGTTATCTGAACTAAGCATCATAAGCTGAATGGCTCAGTCAGTGTCATTGCAGCCTGTTTCTGCTCTATGTGCACTTTCTCTGAACAAACTATTCAGAAAATGAGAGAGGAAGAGGGGAAAGTAATTTTTCTGTAAGAGAAAGATTGTATCATCAATTGAAAGTGGCTAAAGGACACACTTATGAAATACAATTTACCCCATAATCCACTTTTCGGACACATCTCAGAACATACTGTGGCACAACACTGTCCTATTATAGCTACAACATTGCAATGTAAGAACTGGTAAAACACAGTAGGACAGAAGAGCAAGGTAGGTGGTAAAATCCCTGGCAGGGGATTGTCAGACACAATTCTAGCTGGGAAGAATAAATTAAATATCCTTCCTAAACAAGCAGGCAGATGGCAGTTAAAATAAGCTTTGGGACCTTGAGCATCCCATGGGTGCAATCTTGATGTGCTGAATATATCTGAATTTGACCAAGGCCTCCCTAGGCCATTAGAAAGGGGGCTTTTCTTGTCCTTGTTTGATGTCTGCTGGCCTCTGTGGAGTGCAGCAGTTGTGTGGGAGCTGATCCTGCCCAGAGGTTGTACCTTGTGCATCCCTTGAGCTGTTGGGGGATGAACTCCCCTTGGTGGTCATCTGGGTCTGTCCCATTCAGCTCTCTGTTTCTGGAAAGCCACAAAAACAGCGGGCTGCCTCTTGCTTTTATGTGAAACTCTAGTGCAGGAGAGCACCAAAACTGTCAGTGTACCCCAGCGCCACAAGGAGGTGCTCCCGCCCCCTGACAGCATCTGTGCAAGGAAGGACCTGGTTTCTCCCAAGCACACCTCGATGGCATTAACTCCAGGGAAAATTGTCCTCGCAGACACCCTTTCTTCATGGCTGGAGCCTCTGCATTTGGTGGAGTGTTTCCCTGTTGAGCTATGAGCTGGGACCGCATACAAGCTGAGCCCTTGCAATATCCCTAACTGCAGCCTCCATACAACGGAATGGAGCACTGAAAATTTTATTTGCTCCCTTAGACTCACTCCAAGATGGACTTGGTAATATCTGTCTCATTGTTCCCTGCTTTTTACCTTGTCAGCCCCCTTCCCTAGCACTGGGGAGGCAGCAAAGCTCAAAGCTGCCCAAAAGAACTTAATATAGGGGTCACCATCCTCAGCCTACCTGGGCATGTGTGTGTGTCCTTCAGCACTCTCAGTCATGCTTTGCAGGTGATACCTTGGGGAGCCCAATCCTTGCACTGACAGGCTGCAGTTCACATCATGCAGAGGCATGAAGAGAGCTTGCAGTGACTGTTAGGGAAGAATGAGCCCAAGGCTTCATTTACAGAAGGATTATGCACCAATGTCAGAGGATGTGATTTATTTTCCTTCTCTGTATAATGATAATAATGCATTCCTTCAGGTGTACACGGCTGTATCTGTATGTAGGTGCTTATGTTTACACAAGTTTACACCTTGCTGCAATTAAGGTAGCAGAGTTTATGTTCCTTAATTAGTAGGAGAATGTCTCTAACTCCCAAGCCAACTGTAAGAAAGCACACAAATTGCTGGCCCAACTTCTCATAGCTGACCCACGAGATTTTCAATGTCTTTTCAGTGTTGATTAGGGAACAGAGACAATGAGGAAGGACTGTTTCCCATGATTTTCATGAACAGGCTGGGCATTCAAAAGCATGCCACAAGCAAAGAGTAAATTGCACAGCAAAATATAAATAAGTAAGGTCTGGCTCAGAGTACATGCTGCTTGGTAAACCAGGATGGAGCTTGGACTGTGGGAGAGAATGTTACCGAAGATGCTGCAGGCAGCAGCAGTGCCCAACCCTCTAGCTGGGACATTGCCAGAGAAAGAGCCAGTCAGACAAACAGAGCACTGGGGTGAAAGGGTGTGGGAAGAAGACTTGGTTAAGCTGACCCACATAGACTACTTTCCTTTGATATCAGCAGGCTATGGTGACATTCAAAGCCTCAATTTTTTAAAATTATGACCCAAAATCCACCTCTGAGTCATCACGAGCAGAAGGGAATTGTGTGTTTATCCTCTGCTGTGCTGACAGCTCTTTACACCCAGGCAATTCTCAACAGTATCTCTTTTGATGAACAAGTACCCGCGGTTCAGAGTCAGCAGAGGTAAAGGTGGGAGCACAGTCAACATGGGGTGATTAACACAGCTTCAGTTTGTGAACCAGAAAAACTGACAAAATATGTTATTTTCACCTTCTTGCATTTGACATTTTTGAGACTAGTTTTCTTTCTACACCATTTCGTTACCTTGAAACTTAAGATGTAACTGTATAGGGAACAGTAATGTAATTCATTTACTGTGGTACTAGTACTTTTTCCACTGCTGTAAAAGCCAGAAGAACATGTCATTCTAAGTGGATGGTGTTATAGTTTATATCCTCCATCATGCAACAAGACTAATTCTTGCAGCAAGTGTTATGCATGAAGCAAATTAAAAGTGTTAGGGTCTCTGACTAATGACTAATCAAATAAAGCACAACAGCCTAGTGAGGAGCAGCGGCAGACTGAGGCACTTTGTAACCTTATTCACTTAGTAACCCTATTCAGTGCAAAGGGAGCATAGAGCTGCTCCTGAAACTGTGGAGGAGGAGAGTAGCACCCTTGTTGCTGGTGGGATACCCCAGTGTGATTCTCCACCCAAAGCCTGTGTGTGCGAACTGCTCATGAACTCGAACTGGGGCTGGCTCATCCCTTGGATTGTGAGAGAAATATTTAAAAAATTTCCAGTTGCTTATCTTCCATTGCACTCTATTTACAGAGAAAGATTTCTGCCCTTAAAGGGTGTGTTATAACAGAAACTTATGCCAAGTAGAATTTATACAGCATGTTACCAGGACACTTAATCTGTTGTGATGACAAAATAAATTAAATATAAAAGGCAACAATATATATTATTCAGAAAATTATGTGTGATCTGGTTTTATAAATTTCCTGTTCATCAACAGGTTCTTTAAAATCTTTTCCACCCCATTTAGAGCCAAAGTCAGGGAATATTGTCTCATGATCTCCAGGCAGATAAGATGAAATTATGTTCTTTCAGCTCACATAGAAGGAAACACACAAACAGACCCAGATTACAGATTTTTACACAAAGATCTAAATTAGCAAGCCACTAATAGCGGATGAGGTGTATGGTATTAAATATCAGCACATAAACTGGTTTGACAGTTTTTTTTCTGGAACATTAAAATTTTCCAGGGAGGTTTTTTTCAGGAGGTAGGACATTTTGTCTCTCATTTTACAAATGTGGTGTGAAACGAAAAGAGGAAAAACAGTCCCTGCTCCCTCCTCCCCCAGCTCTCTGAGGAGGAGACTCATCATGGCACATACAAGAAAAAACAGCCACCCACACACTGGAGCCCTTGAAGCAGAAAGCACCTGACGGGAATTTAAAAGTAGGTTTTCAATGGTGAAGTTGGCAGAAATCTACATAAAAGCAGTTCTTCAAGGGAGGGTATTATGTGATATGAATTAGATGAATGTATTGAGTTCCCCCTTTTATTTATTTTTTTCTGAGCTGTGAAGTCTAAAATTAAATTATTATTATCCTGATCAAACATTTTCCTTGCAACAGCTCATGCCTGAAGACAAGGAATAACAATAAAAAAATATAGGGAAGCATAATATATTTTAGTGAAAGAAAGTTTACCTAACACTCAAAATCTTGAAATTCTATTTTTAGAAATCTAGGTGCTAGCTGTTTGAGTCTTCAAAACCCCCGCTACACACAGACCCAGCAGTATACCTAAAGCATTTAAAAATGAAATAGGTCAAATGAAACAGTGTGAAAATATGGACATAACAAGTCATTGATTTGATTTTAAGATCATTTTATAAGACTGATGTGTTTGCATTTTTTCTTTTAGTGACAAAGCCTTATAACATTTTGATAAGAATTACACCTGTTTTACAAAAGGTTTTCAGAGTCTTCATATGGGCATCTTTATGGCATTGCATTTCTTTTATCCTTAAGACTGTTTGAATACATTAAATTCATTTCACTTATGAGTCAGTTTGTTCTTCTGTAATGAAGAGAGACAAGTTAATGTTATTTAGGACCTCCTTTAATTTTTCATTGCCTTTACATGTTTTATATAAGCTGAATTTAAGCAGCTTTCTCATTTTTTTTCTTCTTATTTTTAAATTGAAGCCAAACAATATCCTCTATATTTAGCTTGTTTTCTCTGCAGTGTAATGAAATTTTTAAACCGTTTACTGATTTGCAGGTTATTGATCTGGCAGATAATTTCACACTGGCTTCATTGCTGGACATGATCTGGATCTTCCATATGCCAGTGGCATAACCATATGAGTCCTTCTTCTTGGAGTGAGTATCCTATGATTTACACCATTTGTAAGTAAAAATGCATGAAAACTAGACTTCTACATTGCACCACCAGTTGTGAAAACTCTCATCAACAGCACCAGCTCAGCATGTCTTTCTTGTGAAGTATCTAAGGACAGCTGAGATTTCTTTGGCTACCACCTTGTGTATGAATTAGCCCATAAATCACTGGTGTTAGCTCTGACATTTGTGTACATCTCCTAGGGCTAGACTTTCTGACATGCTGTACCAGTAACTGGCTGGTGGTAACTGCTGGTGTGCTTAAATGTGATGTGACTTCTAAACCGTTATTAAGGAAATCATAGATTGCTCAATTGTTTAAATGGACAATAACAATTCGATAACATCCTCATCCTGGCTCTCAGAGAAAACCCTTCTTTTGAACTATCATCTTTCTTTTATCTGTTCTATGTGGCTTTCACAGATGAGGAGCCCAGTAAGAATTGCATGCATTTCTTGCTAAGGGAAACTGCGTGTTCAGTCCTTAGTGATGCTTTTCGGTGGTAGTACTGTGCAGAAACCTCTGCCTTTAACTGCAGCAAAGGCCCTGATGACTTTGCAGATGAGAAACCTGCTCAGTGATGTTAGACAGGAAGTTTGTGTGGTTTGACTGGCTGGAAGTCCTCGCAGCGGTATTGACTGATTAGCTTTTCACCTGCAGGTGAATGAAATGAATGTATGCATTAGTCAAAGCCTTTTCCTGTGCCACTCTATGCCAAATAGCAGCTCCTGACTTTGCATATGCCAGTATGATGCTAGATTGAGTCCAAGGGAAAGCCATGAAGATGATCAGAGGGCTTGAGTCGCTCTCCAGTGAAGGCAGGTTGAGGAAATTGGGGCTGTTCAACATGGAGAAGAAAAGGCTCTCCCTAGAGAACCCTTTTTGCAGCCTTCCAGTACCTAAAGGGGGCCTAAAAGAGAGCTGGAGAGGGACATTTATCTAGGTGGATAGTGATGGGACAGGGGTGAATTACTTTAAACTGAAAGAGTGTAGGTTTATGTTAGATATTAGGAGGAAATCCTTTACTGTGAGGGTGCTGAGGAAATGGAACAGGTTGCCAGAGAAGTTGTGGATGTGGGATCAACCACGGTACTCTGACTCATCTCTTTAGTCCTGATGGATGCTGGGATTCAGGCTTTTTCTTACTAAAATAAAGGGAAAGTATGTCAAGAGGAGAAAGTGGTGGTGGAGGAAGATCATATCTTCTGTCTTAACTGCAAACCCAAGTCCCTGCTGTCTCGCAAATGAGTCTTAGAAGTTCCTTTCCTACACCAACTGCAAAACATCAATGTGCACTTTGTTTCAAAGGAGAATTCAGTGAAACTGCTGTTAGCACAGCACTATGCAGCATGATACCTGCTGATGTATTTAAATTCCTCTTCTTAGTTGTAATCCTTGAGAGTGTGTGTATTATCTTCTCTTATATTTCAAGTTTTTTAGTATAGTTCCCAAGTTGTAATTAGACCTTAGGGTCAAATGGAGGCTTATAGTCACAAAGATACACCCGTATTGTTGCTCTATATCTCTGAACAGAGATGAAAGCCTCATCTTGAAAACCTCATCTGTAGGATTTGTAATAATGATATTACCTGCATTTTATATATCCAACTACCACTTTTTGAAGATCCTGAAAATTAATTTGTTGTAGCTCACTCCTTATGGATTTAACTGCAAAATGGTGGGGGTAACTATAGAGGAGATCAATTCCTGCACGTACCAGGTCGTTTTCTTTGAAAAGTGCCTCTTAAAAGCACAAAAAATCAATTAGCAATACATTTATTTCTGGCCTGGGTCTTTTTTCATGCCATTGAGCACCAGATTAATGCCACCCATGAAGTCTAACACAGTGCTGCCCCACTAGCAGGCATCTGGTTTTGGCAATAAAATTCCAAGTCCTGTTTCTTGAAAGTATGTCATTTCTCACTTCCAAAAAATACTACTGCCCAGTGGAGTAGATTTTTGGAGGAAAGATTAAAGAATTACACGAAATTTAATGAAAAGTAAGAAAATTACTCTTAATAATTATTTTAAATGATGGCTGGTGGGCTTTTTAAATATCAACTGTGATGAATAGCTTGGAAATTTAAATAGCAGTTAGAATACATGCAATTTAAATTTCTAGTCTCATAAAACTCTAATCTTAGGAAACTTTCTACTAAGCTACAGAGCTGGGTTTTTTTTCTCATTTTAAGCCTCTTCCAGAAGTGAGTTATGGATCACACTGCAGCACATTAACTGTCAGAGTAAAATTTGGCAATCCACAGTCTGTTTTATGACCTCATAAAATGCCCTATCAACAAATACTACAAATATATAACTGATATCAGAAGTCTTAGCCTACAGAGAAACTCCAATATAGCCACCGAACATGTTCCAGAGTATTTGATTTCTTATAGAGGAGTATGAGGAGTATGGTGTTTGTTGGGTACAGGGCAAATTGCCAAGGAAAGGTTTGTTGGTTTTTATTTTTAAATCTCCACCTCCCATTATTCATTGTGCTGGGATGAAAATTTCCGACACCTTACAAACGTCATACCTGTGTTTGGGCATTTGATATTTTCACATGATGGCAATTTAAACGATCTATTTATTTTGAGGGTTGCTACACTTTTCCCTATTTTGGAAAGGCTATTAAGCAGAAGAAGATAGGGCCTTAAATTTTCATCAGTCTGACTGCAGACCTGAGTATGGTGTGGACGCTACAAAGATATCTTTGATGGATGTTATGACATCATGAGCTTGTGCATTTTATTTCATTTGTACCATGCTCTGATATAGGTGAATTAAGGTAGCTATGATGCCCAGCAGAGGGAATTTGGTACTTCACAGGTGGATTCAGCTCATTTAAGAAGATTCCTATGGGGCTTATGATGTGGCCACTCTTCTTTCGAATCCATGTTACTCTGGAAAGGGAACTAAAAAAAGTATTTTGGGTCTCATCTCATCAGGACTGAACTGAAAAGTCTGAATTTTCAGGAAATAATATCTCAGGTGAAAATACCCTTATTTAAAATAAATCTAAATAGAATATCTAGTGTCTGAGAAATGGAGGGGGACACACACACACAAAAATAATAGGAGATAGTTCTTTTGGGGAGAGGACAGATGCATTAGTGACACTGCCACTCCTCAGTATCAAAGTCCTTGGGAGAAGGTGAGGTTGAAAACCAGCTACAAAACTCGTCTAAAGTTTTGTCGATAAAGAAGATAAAATTACACATAGATTTTCAAGAGTTTTTTAACAAACTTTTAAGAGAGAAACTCAAACACAAATGTTTATTTGATTTAGGAAGACAAATTCTGTGGACTATTTCCCTGTGTGTACATATATAGATAAATTTAAAATCGGTTCATCTCAGGATTTACTAATAAGAAGCCATGAAATTAAACAACGGCATAAAATGGTAAAAAGCATGATAAACCATGGGGTTTGATGAAACTAATGTCAAAATAAATTTAAACAGATGCAAGGTTGTCAAAGGTCTGTGCTGTTGAGAGAGTCAGCAGTGTAAGGCAATGTGAATCTGACTCACACAAGATGAAGAGGTGATGACTGGTTTGTTTGGAAACATTTCCCTCCATCACGGCCATTCTCCCTCCAGCAGTAAAGGTGGGAAGTGGAATTCTACCATGGAAGCATTCAGTCTGTGAATCGGGCCACGTACTGATCACCAATACTAATGGCTCCTCAGGAACTCTTGCCTTTCTTGCTTTTGCAGAGATTGTGATATTCCTTGGGTTTACTCTTCTTCTTTTTTTTTGCTTCACTTGTCTTCCCCATTGGTAGCTCTTGCTTTGGGGGCTTTCACAGCTCAGGGATGCAAAACATATCTGGTGAGATTCTTTCCTCATGCTGATTTCTCCTGGTTTACATCTGTCAATGCATGCTTCGGGTTCACCACATTTCCAGCTAAACTTCTCCATGTTAGTTATATTCATGTTTATAATACATCTTATTGTTGAACTGGTCAAAAAACCCCTTCTCTTCTCTGTTTTTCCTCTCTGCAGAGGATCTTGATTTCTTCCTGGTGAATACTAAGAAACATAGTCTGTGTGTTCCTATCCTTTGAAGTCTCTTCCATTCCTTGAACACCACTTCTTAGGATGAAACTCTTATATCTCATTTCTTTTTATTCTATTGGCACACCATGAACATCCTACACTAGCTGCTGATTTCTCATTTTAACTTTTCTTTCTTTTTTTTTTTTTTATTTTCCTTAATCTCTTCCTGCTCCTAGGTTCCTCTTTCCCTCCTAATGCATTTCATCTGAAGAAGTGAGAAAAAGAGTCATGGGAATACCACAGCTGCCATCTTTAAGCTTGTGTAAGAGTTTATCTATTCTCATTTGAACATAGGCTGTTGCAAATCCAGTATCCATGTCTCGTAGTTTTTTGAAACTACTCTTGCCAAAGTCTTCAATGACCATTTTCTTGAAGATGCCTGGCATGTGTAAGAACTCTGAATCCTCTTCAGCCTGCAATGACTTTATCTTCAATCCCCTGGCCCTCTGCAGCTTTTCCTCCTGGGCCTATTTGCAACCACTCCTTCTAGCACGCATTACAGCAGTTGTCCCTCTAGCTGTTTTGTGGGGTCTCACACGTTCTCTCCTGGATCTTTTTGTATTTGTAAAATTATTTCTTGTCCATTGCTCAACTCAGCTATTGCCCCTAGGAGCATGAATCACACATCTGCCACTCCCATCTTGTAACTGCAGCATCAATTCAAACTCACCCCTGTTGTATCAGAGCTGAATTTTTTCAACCAAATCTTTCCTTATTACCGCCTTTCTCAGTCATTATTTGTCAGTCAGGACTGCAGACAGTTTGTCACCAGTGTAGGTCCTCACATGCAAATCACACATAAATTCTGTAGTAATCTCCCTAGGGTAATGTCCACCCTTCCAGCTAAAACTCTCCAGATAATTTTAATATTTTGCAACATCCTTTTCCTTTGTCTTTCATAAATAACGTTTTGTGCTGCCCATACTTATTGAGGATTTGTAGAAAAACTTGATCACTCTGAGTGTAAGAAACTTGTATTCCCATTCAAGACCCACAAATGGTCTATTCTCCTCTGGTTAAGTACCTATTGCCTTTCACTAAAGAAGTAGAACATTTTCCATTGTTCGCATTTTAAGTTTTTGTGATATTTTCATGCCTCTCCCAGGCCGTACCTCCCATGTGAAGCATGGAAAAAGCACCCTGTTGCCATTGATCAAACTGTCTTATCACAACTCAAACATTCTGCTGCTTCTTGATGTATAGTGAAAAATAACACATTAGTTATTTAACTGGCATATCTAGTTCACTGCCTCTTGAGATTGGCCCATGTGCATTCTTTGTATTATGTCTCACCTTCTACCTACATGGCAAGCTGACTAGGGGAAATAACAGTGTATTTCTGGTTTTGATAAACAGCTGCTCCTGCAGTTGGATCTTGTTCCACACCTAGAGTCTTTTGAGCATACGAATAGAAGAGCTGCCAAATAAAAGTGATCTTTCAGAGGTTTTTATCTGTCATTCCCAGTGGTCTAGCCCATAGTGAAGGATTAAAATGGGTTTGTCCTTCAAAAATCTGCAGGAGTGTGCTGTTTTGATCCATGGCATAAGGTATTCCACAGCATTTCTCATCCTTCTGAAGCACTTTGAGAGCTTTCAAAACAGAAAATGCATATAACACAGAAATCTGTTACCATGAAATTTTAATGAAGTGTTCCAGGTTTGGGTAGTAAATTTAGATTAATACCAGAATGAATATAGAATTTATTGGATAAGTAAGTATACAGAATCAATTAGTTACTCCTAGAATACAATAATAATGGGTTTATTTCCAGATGTCATGGCACTTTCTCTGCATCATTAAGGTTTACATTAATTTTCATTCTCTTATCTATTAAATGTTCCTCAGATACATAATACAATCAAGTTACCTATTATTAAAAATGAACTCAAATTCTTTCCAGTATTGTTTTATTCATGAGTGACTCTTGAAAATCCTTAAAGATGACTAAGATCAGACATTCCAGGAAAGAACCATTTTGCAAAGACTGCAAGGATTTTTTTTCTTTGTATTTAAAAGGGGTACTCAAGAAAGAAGTTGCTCCCTTTTTTAACTAATGTACTCTTTCTGAGCCCAGTCACTGATTGGTCTCAGGTTAAAAATCATCACATTAACATTCTCTATTAAATTTCAGTTGGCTCATTTAAGAAGTGCATAGGAAGTAAGTAGTTTTACTTCAAAAGATAATCACACTTTGGAACCTTGGACAGAAGGCAGCATAAAAATGCAATATAGTTGTTTAAAAAGCTAAAGGTTCTTTTAAAAATGTCAGTTTATGGATTTCTGTCAGTCCATAGAAAGGGAAAGCAGACATTTTGACCAACAGAAAAAGTATCAGGGAATAACAATTTTTAAAAAAAGTCTTCAGTGAAAACAAAATACTCTGAAAACAATAACACCAAATGGAGCTGTACAAGAAAATTAATAAATTGCTTTGTGAATTAGTCGGATTTTCCCCCCTTTAAAAACATCAAGAGTGTCTTTTCTTATTTTAAATATCTTATTTTTAATGTAAGATTATATTAAAAGGGGATTGAGATTGAGTTCTCCTTACCGAGAAGATATGAACCATAATGACTTTCATTTACTAAGAAAACCAAAAAAACACACCCCCCCGCAATAATCATGTCTAAAAGTGTTGGAAGAAGCTAATGAACATCTCTCCAGGATGAATTTTTTATTGTTTATAGTTTGTGTTTGGCTATTCCTGATTTCACTGTTTCAACATACTGAAACTTTTTTGACACTGTGTATTATAACATCTCCAATTCAACCTATTACCAACTATTGAAATGCCAGCTTTGACTTTTATCCTATTAATTTTGTTAGCACCTAATAGAAATATAAGACACAATTATTTTTGCGTTATTTTCAACACTACAAAGTCCTCCCAAGTATTTTGAGTCCCCGAAACTTTAATATCAAGGGATAAACTTCTAACATTTAACAACTCATCAAGCATTTGATGTGTTTTTATGAAATATTTCTGAACAGCCTGGAACATTTTATTCTAAGGATTGATAGGGATGTTGGGGTTTTTTCTGATAGGTGAGTTCATATGAAGATAAGAACTTTGAAACAAGTTGTAGCTGGGAAATTCCTTGCACATGGACTGAAAAATACCATGACAAAGATGTGCTGTTTGATAGTTTGTTTCTTTTAACCTCTCTTCTAACAGAGTTCTAATTTTGGAAACTTGATTAGTGCAGGTTAATGTTGTGACATTCTTCCAAAGAACTTAAGGGAATATCATAGTACAGGAGGTAGCAATTAGATCAGACTAAATGGGACACTCATCCTGGTAAGATACAGGGCCGTCACATTTCAGAGGTAAGACCGTATGATAATATAAAAGGACGTAACTCACTATGAACAATAGGTTTTCTAGATATTTTAAAACTAAATAGTTAGCTGATACTACAGAGGGAAAAAAAAGGATTTTTTTTTCCTTTAAATACTTGTACCAATAGATTTTTTTATTGCAGTATTTCCTATATGTAAGATGGATCCAATTAAAAAAAAAAACCAAAATATTTTACCCCTTTCATCTTTTATACTGCATCTGGTGTCATGTTCTCTTTCACAAATATATTCATCTTCTTATATTAATGTGCAGATAAAACATTTTAATTCTAGGATTTAAATTTCCAGGAAGGGAAATAGGAAAGTGAAGGGTGTGATCTCAGAATAAGGAAATAAATATTGAAATGTTTTGTTTTGTCTTGATAGATGAAAGAATGTGAAATAAGGGAATATATCAGAGAAACTGATATAGAAGAGACTTGATAGAAGTCCCATGAAGTTCTATGAAAAAAGTTAAAATTAAAAAATAAAGAAAAAAAGAGGGAAGAAGAGTGTTAAGGCATTGTAAAACCCTCTATAAAAAGAAAGAATTTGCTGTATTACATCACATAAATGGCCATCTAGGTAACTAATGTGTCTCTGACAGTGGCTGTTTTTTGCAATCATCCTGAGAAGAGCCCTGAACATAGCTGCTTAGGTGTACCTTATCATTTATTAATTACCTTTTAACAGAAACTCATTGCATTTATTAATTTTTCCATCTAGAATGTAATAAGTGGGATGTCTTTTTTGCTTATGAGCAACCTGACCTAATTGAAAATGAACATCAATTACAAGTTATTCCAAAGCCCAGTTTTGAGTAAAATGGGATTAAGCTAAGAAAGTGGGATTTCAAAACTAAAACATTCAGATTTTGTATAAACAGTCAGAAACACAGAATATATGCAACCTCAAAGGGACCACATAATAAACATTTGAAACTGAAGTCTAAAGAGGAAAAGGAAATGCAAAGAGCCTGGAAATGCGAAGTATTTTGCTGTACTAAGATCAACACATTTTTGATCTTTCTTGTGGTGATGTCCTAGCCAGTTGACTGCTGTCCAGAGCCAGGGAGCACCAGCATCACTTGTGCCAGAGACATTCAGGCCTCAGTTAGTGCTGCCAGCAGCAGCCTGGTGAACTGTAGTTGTGGAGCTATAAAACTTACTGACAGTGTCTAAAGGGAAAAAAAAAAAAAAAAGCCCAGGAAGATCTTGCAAATGTACTGATATCAAGCTCAATCATGTAAATTTGCCTTAGTAGTACCGTGCCTTAATCCTGTAGCAGAGAGAACTCAATATATTAAGTGAGGATCCTGCTTTGTACATTTTTGTTTTGGTGTTGTGCTTTTCATTTTCTAGCTGGAAATTATAGCTCATGAGTAATGAATCAGGCACAATGGTGGGCTTAACTGCCTCTCTTGTTTCTGAAGCCACATTAATTACATTCTCCCTTTAGTTGTGGTTGAATGGCGAAAAAAGAACTCTTACAGATAGTTTAGGAATCTGGGCACGTGTCAGTGGAAGAGAAACCACAGGTTGCCACTCCTCTAGTGCTCACCTAAACAAAATGGAAATCTCCATTCCTGGCTTACGTATATATAATTCTCATTTTGCACACTCAGATATCTTAAATACAGTAAACTTAGAAATTTTCTCCTAAGAACCAGTGGGGACTTATATACTATATTTATTTGAGATGGTTTTAATTATTTTTTTTTACTGAGGAAAGTAGTGAGCAAGAGAATTTTCCTGAGCAGATTTTTACACATTAGTTTTCCAGGATTAATTCTTGATGACTCTGGAACTAAGGAACTTTTTAATCTTGGGGAAGGAATTTTGCATTGTTTTAGATTTGAAATATTTTCCTGTCCTTTCTATTTTTTGTTGAAATGAAAGGAAGACAATTATTATTGGAGTCTTGGTTTCAGAAGTAAGTGCATATTTTATTTTTGTTGTATATTTATATCAATGTGTATTGCATGAGTGTCTACTAGAAGGTGGCCAACATCACAGGATTACTTGATGCTTTCTAAACTCTATACAAAATTTGAGGTCCTCAACATAATTTTTTAAAAAATACAGTTTAAAAATTTAGAGGAAAGTATCATTTAAAGAAAGGAATCTAAAACTTTACCTTGACTGACTTTAATTTTTATTCAGTGTAGTGTTAGACTGAAGTTTAAAAATAGAGGATGAGTGATAAAAGTTCTTAATATAATTCCACCTGCTATTCTAAAGTCAGTGTTTGCTTCTACCCTCTCATCTGTACTAGGATAATTAATATATGTTTCTAATCACTCATTACTTCTGTTTCAAAAAAATAAAAGAGGTAGAACTTAAATAGGTGCTGAGCTGCATGAAAGAAGCTGTTTTGGTGATTAGAAACAGTAGAGAAAAAAGAACCTAATGACAAAAAATGAACATTAGCGGATTGACATTTCCAAGTGTCTGAATGACACAAAGAACAAGAGTACATTATACAAACTTGTTTCCTAGAACAGAAAATGGATTGAAGAAAATTGCTTAGAATGAATTGCTATCAAGTTGAGTTACAGGGGAAAATTAAAAGAGGCTTTATAGAGCAGTCACTGAATGAGGTAGTACATTAAGACTCCTGAGCAACCATTTATCTTAGGGTTAGTGTGATATAATGAGAGTCGGGTCATTTATTCATGAATAATATATATATATATATATTTACCTAAGAATGGTAAACATAATTAAACAAAACTGTTTCTTGAGTTACCTGCAGAAGACAATTTGCTATATCCTGCAGAAAAACTGTTGGCAGAAAGATCAGGTCTGTACATCAGAAGCAGTGCTGTTCCCTTGGATTCCTGCAGTGTTACCTCCTTGGATATGCTCTATGTCTACATCTTTTGCCAGTGTAGCTACATCACTGAGCAACATGAGAAATTTGGTCAGCTAACAATTAACAAAAGATAATCATACGGCCAATAAAGTCTTTATTGTGGTGTGGTTTCCTATGCTTGGGGATATGACTAAGCTAGGAAGATAATTATTCCTTGTTTCTAGTGGGAGAGTCACAGTGTGTGGTAGGAACAAGATCGAACTTAGGTTGCTGCACTGATGTGATGGTAAGTCGGGAATATTTGACCTCATTAATAGTGAAGTTTAACTATTCATCTAAGTCTATTTTAAGTGCAGAAGAAATTTAAAATTTATTTTTATCCTCAGCATTCCAAAAGATTATGAATTAATATACTCTCAACCGATATGTAGACCTGCAAGTTTTTTCAAGCAGGTTTCAAACTGAGAGGAAGTTAGAAGAAGAGGGAAAACCAGCAGCTCTTTCAGTTAAATGACAAATGGACCTGGTTGCTGGCAGGTTCTTTTCCATGTGGTCAAGAACCTTTGTTTCATAAGGTGAGAAGTCTGGAAGTAGAGTCCTAGTGCTGCAGCAAGGTTCTCGTGTATTAAAGATCAGTAAAATCCAGCAGTAGATTAATATACAAATTAAAGGATTCTGCATGTTTTACTCAGGAACATTATGAGCTGAAGTCTAGGAGCTGGGATATTCACTAGATGCATGTTTTGCAACAGCAAATAAGGAGTTCCTTATTAGAGCATTCAGTGGTACACGAAGAAATAATCACAGAATCTGTCATTTGTTTTACCAGGACAAATGTTTGTTGTTTTAAAATGTGTGCTCTGTAAAAGGCATCCCACAATTAAATGCTCCCCCGCTCATGTTTAGGGACCAAAACCATGAAAAGGCTCTCCCTGTGCAAACAACAACAATAGGTACCACATTGTGCACATTTATTTTCAGATGAAAAACGTTGTTGTCTCTTTAGTTAATAGTCTCTGCCAATTTGGCCTGATGGATTTACTGCACATCTTTTACTGCTGCTGTCCAAATAATCTCTATTCATGCCAATAAAAGACAGTGTCAACAACTGTAATAATAGCGCGCTTGTTTTTTCACCACTCCAAAAGGAAGAGACATCCTGAGCTCAGAGGGATTCTGAAAGAAATAGTGTTAATGAATAGCCTTCCCAGCTGTATGCACTATGGCAAGCGAAAAACCTCCCCAAGTATTGCATAACCTAACACTGACATTGCTGTCTTCCCAAGCACACACCTTGCTTGGTCTTGTTAACAGCAGTGCAATTGCACAGGTTAGTACAGAATTGGCCTCAATATCTCTAGTGAAGCCAAAAGGTTTTATCCCCACAGACCAAGTGACGCTGAAGAAACAAGGTAATTTTTGTCTACTTCAGCTCTAGTTCATCTAACCCAATGGGAGCAAGTAGTTATGCAAACTTCGAAAAACAAGAGCAAAGAGAAAATTAACTCTCGTAACCCTGTCCTTCGCTGATATTTTTATGCTCCAGATTAGAATAGTAACTCTCTCCCTGCAATAATAATCCCCTTCTGTGTCCTTCACAAGGGTGTTTCACATTTTCAGAGGAGACCGAATATTCTTTCATGCTTTCCTCAGCTCCGGACCTCCTGCAACAGAATCTGATTTGGCATTGGCCTCTGGTAGGCTCCCACACCATCTGGAGAAGAGACTTTCTGCAGAGTGAATGAAACAGCTGTAGGAGTGTTTTTAGGGCTGGAAATGAATAATGTGGCAATAGAGGATTTGCAGGCCTTGGAGACTTTCTCCAAGTATCAAGGCACTGATTTCACTCCCTATTGATCTAAGGCAACTCTGCTCATTACACAGGCTGCTTTTTATACCAGAGGGTGTTGGGATCACTGGACTTTTCAACTACTGCCAGAGGCTTTATGCAAGAGCCACTATATTTCCATGGTTTTATAAGATCTGCAAAGTATTATTCTTTAAAGCCTCCTTTACAATGGAGACCCTAATCAAGATCTGAGCTTTGCTGAGTTGTATCATGGATTACATCATTTGTCTTGAAAAACAAATCTTGTCAGAAGAAAAAATGAGTGTTTTCCAAAAGAATTATATAAGCGGGAATTTTTTTCAATTAACGGGAGATTTAGTTATAAAAAATACCCTTTAACAAGCTGTTTCTGAGCTTTCATTATGAAGAAAGAAAAGGTAGTATTTTGCTATCCAGTAAAACAAATACTGAATTTCAACTTTTTGATAAAACTCTTTAACATTTCGCTGAGATAAGAATTCCTGCTCCAGTTGTTCTGGAAGTGGAATAAAAACATACAGATTGAGAGAAATCTGAATTTGCCAATCTTATGGCTGCAATTTGGAAATCATTTTCATTTTAGACCATTTCTCCTGAGTCCTGAAGAGGGATAACTAACTTGTTTTCATTGGTTTATTTGTTGCTTTCATTCAAGAACAATTTGTCCTTAGGAACAGCCTTTATTTTTCAGTTCATTTCTAATTTACTTTCCAGCATGTGCTTTTCATTTTATTCCTTTCCATATGTTTTTTCTGAAAACTGATGTGATATATTTGTCAAGGAAAAAATTATGTCTGTGGAAATTGCAAAAGTGGATATGCTAATGTTGCTACTTTTCGCAGAACTTTGTAATTTTGTCAAATTTAGATAAGGAATATTTGAGGAACTAAAGATTTATAGAAAGTGACTGAAGGAAGCAGTACAAGTGAAACAAAAGTAGCTAGGAAAACCAGGTGAATAAAAATCCAATGTTTGTTAATGTCTAAAAATAAATCTTGTCTTTACCATGGCCTTTTTTTTGGTGATATTTAGCTTCAGTGAAAATTATTATACTAGCTACTCAGGTTTACAATTTTGTTGTAAACTTGGGAGTTAAATCAGAAGATTATGCATAGGTTCATATATGATCATTGTCATGAATTCTGTTCTTAACATTTTTATAGGCTTTTCAGAAAAAAAATAGTCATGGAATGGTTTGGGTTCAAAGAAACTTCTAAAGATCATCTAGTCCAACCCTCCAACCCCCTGCAGGGACATCTTTCAGTAGATCACATCCAATGATGGGGCAACCACAACTTCTCTGGGCACCTTTTTCCACTGTCTCATCACCCTCATTGCATATGATTCCTCTCTCAGTTTAAATCCACTTGTCTGGGCCTATCTCTACATGCTTATGGAAAAAAGTCCCTTGTAGGCCTCCTTTAGGTACTGGAAGGCTACAATAAGGTCTCTCCAGAGGGGTGCTCCCACCCTCTGACCATTCTATGGCCTTCTCTGGATCTGCTCTGACAGGCCCATGTCTTTCTTGTACCGGAGGCCCCAAAATTGGATGCAGAAATCCAGACAGGGTCTAATAAAAAGAGAATCATCTCACTTGATTTGCTGGCCTCACTTCCTTTTATGCAGACCAGGACACAGATGATTTTCTGGGCTCTGTTGCATGTTGCCAGTTCATATCCCATTTTTCACCCAGGAGTACCCCCCAAATCCTTCTCCACAGAGCTTCTCTCAATCAGTTTATCCCCTAGTCTGTACTGATATTAGGGATTGCCCCAACCCATATGTAGGACTTTGCACTTGTCCTTGTTGAAATAGTGCAGTCTTTTGTAGCTCTTTATCGGCATCATTCACTTATATCATCCCTATGCTCTTTTGGATGCAGTGTTTTAAAAATGGCTCCCAAATTTAAGCATATTAAGTAGAATTTCTCTGAGTAGAGTTGTGCAACTCACTATAAGAACTGGAAATGCTAAGGAGCCTTGAGACACTGCTGCCATAATGTATTGGAAAGTACAGTGGCCCAAGTGCTAAAATTAAGTGTGGCTGAAAGAACAAGAAACTTCTTATCAAGAGTTTTTTTCCCACCAATTTATATCACAGCAGTCATTTCCAGTTGGTGGCTGGACTTAGTAAGACAAAACCCATTTCAACAATATAATACTGAAACTGGACTTTTTTAACCTGTCAGTATTTTAATATCTCATACTAGAAAATTATTGTTACACCAATATGAGTACTAACAACAAAAAAGGTATTAGTTCTGATATGCACATGTATACAATCTTCTGAATACTTACATTATAAATATCTCAAGGTGACAAATAAAGCTAATCGATGGACTAAACACATGAAAGACCAAAGGCTGTACATTAAAGTTTCAATAATTCAAATAAGTAAGGCAGACATTTTTAGCAGTGGAGATGAATAAGAACAAACTTTAATAGGATTCTCCATTTCTTTCAGTCTTCAAATGAAGCCTTGATGTCTTTACAAAGCTGTGTAATCAAATCATAAATCTATCATTCTTTTGACTGGGGTGGTTGAAGAAAAATACCAGCACAGGGAGGAATCTCAGAAGACCATCTAGTTCACCCCCTGCCACGAGTTGTTTCTGTCCTATCTCGAAGGTCTTTCTAATACACTGAGGACCTTCATTAGTGGGCACTCCAGAGAAGAGGTATCTCTACATTTCGGTAGTTTTCCTTTAATACTTAATTTGAATCTTCTTTTATGGAATTGAAGGAAATTTATTTTCTTTTATCCGTGGTGGAAATTAGGCATTAGAAGATCTTCTAAAACTGCCTCACTTCCCCTTGCTCTCCTCTCCTTTAAGCTAAGCAACCCGAATTCTTTTAATATTTTCTCTGGCTTTTGAACAGGAGACACAGCCTTTGGAAGGGGTACAATGCTGCTGGTTGTCATTTGGACTCCTTGCCTTGTGTACAGGAAAGATATCAGCTTTCCTCTCTGCCCCTTCATCAGATCTTTTGAGATCTTTCTGAGTTCAAAGTGTGGAGTCTGGGGCCTGCCACCTTTCACCAGCACCTCCCTTCATGGCCCCTGGCACGTCACTATCACCTCTTTGGGATACCAGCCTCAGATCTGTCCAAAGATCAAATACATACTATGAATCTGATCCTGTTTTCTAAGCCTTAACTATGAGAATTAGTACAAGTGGAGAGCTACAAATTTCTCACTTTAAGGCAAAAACCATCAAAGCCTCCTTTGTTGCTCAGTATCTTCTAAGAAGACCTACAGAGCACTCCATTAGTCCATTGGTTTTGACATATCAATTTCCTCCACACAGCCCTTTGCTTCTGTCTGCTTTCTGTAACATCTGACTGGAGATACTTCTCTGTTTCCAAGGCCTCTCAAGCTCTGTCCCCTTCCATTTATAATCACCAAGGCAGTGTCGATTCCCACCTCTGCCTCTGGTCAGCCACTACTCCTGACCAGTATCCACTTGTTATTTTTCTCTCAGAGACAAAAGTTTCCTGTTTTTCCCCTCAGTCTTCATATACAGGGCAGACCAGTGAATGCAGCAAATAAGTATGGAAGGCAAAGCGTTGAGAAGAGTTACTGCTTTCAGTTCCCCTGTCAAAGCTCTTTGCCAAAAGAACTTGGCAGAGCAGACATGACACTGAGGCCAGTGGCTGTTACAAATGGGAGTCTTATTCTTGTTGGATAGTCTTAGCTCTAGTTCCCCACATACTTCTTGTTTAATATTTACAAAAGTAAGTATGAGTAGGGTGTTTTTTTCCTTTTATCTCTGTGCTTTCACATTGTCATGCACATTGAAATCTTCATCTATGAGGAAGTTTCCTGGCTGTTACCATGATGATATTTATGCTGCTGTTAACGACAACAATAACAATATAGAAGTGAACATAAATTGTGATATGCTTCAAGTGGAATAACATGATCTGAGTCTCTGAGGGGGAATAAAAAGGTTTTTGTTTTCAAATTATAACAGAGAGTCTGGTTGCAAGACAACTGACTCAGAACTCACACATGGCATAGACTCTAAATCAAATAATTTGGCTAAGATACTTTGGTAGGCTTTGAAATCTCACTATAGTTCTTAACAGTATTTGGCTCAAACAAGCAAGAATGTTATGAGTCAGAGCTGGCTTCCTACTATATGACAAGAGGGTGGGCATGATTCTCTAGTTTAATTAAAAACGTTAAGAACACTCTTAGTATTAAAATAGTTTTAAAAGTTATGATTTCTTATATTTTCTATATTGTCTATTACTCTGAAATTATAGATACCTCTCATTAGCTCTAGTTACATGTCTAATGCACAAAGTTTAAAAAGCATTTTTTCAACTTTTTCATCTTACAGCCATATTTTCAATCAATATCATGGGACAGACTAATGCACTCTTAAAAAGCACCTCTTTGGATTTTTTTTAGGTATGATTTTCACTGCAGTTTATATCAATTGCTTTTGTATTATGACTCTATTTTTCAGGCAAGGTAATTTTAGTTTGATGAGAGAAAATTGTGGAACACACTGTACTGGTAAACAGAACATTCCATCATGCTCCACAGTAGCCAGGAGACAAGCATCAAAATGAGTTTGGTAGCAGAGTGCAGTGAGTATTTGGGGCAGCAAGGTGGCAAAAGGAAAGTCACGGTTGATCTGTTGGTCCAGTAGTCAATGCTCGCCTTAAAAAGGACCTGCAAAAAGTGGAAACAATTGGAAATCACTGAGTTTCTCAGGAGACCTAACGGCAAAAGACAGCCTATAACCTTTCTTCCAGATGGCAAGTTTGAATATCATAACCTGTTGGTAATCCTGTATGATCGTCTCTGTACAAAAACATATGAACAATGTCATTCTGAGAATAAGGCAACATAACAAAATCTATATGTAGAATTAGTACCAACTCTTATTTTCCTCATTCTTTTGTGTATAAAGCGTACCCTTTTCTCATACGTCTATTTTGAATGTAGGTCTTATCTGCTGCATTTTTTTTCCATTTATAATGTTCAGTTAAAGAAACAAATACCAGTTTTTGAAAGAGAGAAGTTTATTTTTAGAAATCTAGGACCATGAGAGATTTTTTCTTATTAACAACAATTGGGGAAATTTTAAGTTAGGTAGAGAAATTGCCTGTTCCAAAAACTTTTAATATTCTTCTGAAAACTTATTTTGTATGAGTGATTCCTTCAGAGATAATCTGCACAAAACAACATCTCAGCATTATAGTCTTTACAGGAAAGCTTGACTGAAAGTAATGTTTTTAATGCACAGTTTATTACCAGAAAAATAATGTTTTTGTGAATTAATGGTAATATCACATGAAAGTCAGGGGGAGGTTTAAAAAAAGCTCAAAGGTTTAGTGGAAATTAAGAAAGATAAAATATATTTTCAGATACACAAGTTTGATCTTTCTACAATGTAGTAAGAATAATTTGATTTTTTTTTCAGGAAATTCTGACTTGTCTTGCATCAGAAAACAAAATTACAACTTGATTTTCACACTTACTTTTAAGATCTCTTACTTAAAAAAAAAAAAAGAAAGAAAAGAGAAAAAAAAAGTTTGTGTACAGAGTCCCCCAAACAGTGAGACGTTATTTCTGCATCCAGAATGAAATTCTGAGTTGACACTTGGGGTTTGACCTTGGGGTTTTTTTGTTTTGAATTTGGTTGGTTGGTTGGTTGATTGATTGGTTTTTGCTTTTCTGATTAAATATGGCCTCTGTTTAATATGATCCCTTTGCTATGAAGAGTTTGAAAAAGAAAAACCAAAGTATAGGACAGTGATATTTTGCAGGAAAAATAAATATTGGTAAATTCCTTTATGACTCATGATTGAACAGCAAAGACATTAAATCACTTGCAAATTTCATAGAATCCTCCAGTTTAATTATATGCTGGTTTTGAATGTAAATCTTTGATGACCTTTGCCTTCAACATAATTTGTTTTTTTAACTATTGCATTCTGCCCATATATTTAGAGGAAATTCCTTAAATACTGCACATTAGCAATAACTCATGCAGCTTTTTTACTCTCCCTTGTTTATGCTTCGTTCCATAGGTATTTTTGTAAAGCAACACAGTCATTCATTGTCTGTGTCCTATAAATCATAGGCTTTCATCATTACACTGTCCACAATATGCTGATCTTGTTGTGTTATTTACATGATGCTGACAGCAGGAATTTGCTTGAAATCAAGACACTTGCCTTTAAATAGCAAACAAAACTTCAAAGGAAACAAAGATGGTTACCCTATGGGTTTGTATTTGAAGCAGCAATATTTACAGTTGTTTTTTCTTTGGATAAAACCCCCCACATTTAGAATCATGGAAGAGATTTCAAATAGCCAACATATCTAAAACTGCCACCCAACTTTGTGAGTGTGAATTATCTAGAAATCAATGAGTGCTGGTGATGATTTACAACATGCATAACATTCAATAAATTCACCTTGGTGTTACATATGGGTGAAGGCTCCATATATCTGTCTAGCAAGCTCAATGTATGGAACATGGGAGTGATACTGTGGAAGTGGACATATGTCACTGATTAATAACATAATGTAAGCCATGTAAACTTACAAGCAGTGTTACTGAGTGGTTTAGCAGCTGTTCAGGTGCTGTTAAATACACCAGTATTCAGATGTGTTGAAGTTTCTGGCTACAAATCTCTGTCATCTGCACTTGTTTTGAAGGAAAGATGAAATTGTATGCTAATCTTCACTATCCACACATTTCTGCTGCACCTCAGCTTCACCAAACCTCAGCAGAGTATTTTACAGACAAAGCTTTTAGTGCTCTCCTCCCTTCTGCCTCCCTGTGGTTCACTATGTTGGTCATTTTACAGGCTGAAATGTGCTTCTGGTAAGAATTTAATATTCTGATCAGAATAGAAAAAGAGTGATTAGGGGGGAGTAGGTATGACCTCTCAAATACATCTTCAGTGCTGTGAAACTTTCTGAACAAAACTTTTGGATATACACGTCAGATTTCAGCATTCAGACCCTTACACTCACCTCTGAAAATATTCTTAAATACCTGTTTTGGTTGGGTTAGGTTACCACAGACTACTGAATCTGAAATTCATACTGAGAAAATAACTTCCATAGAATCTATTGTGATAAATGAATATAATGGAATAACAAGTAATTCAAGAATATTTCTTTTTTTTTTATTACTATCTGATGCATTTCTCAGGTTTCAATTTATCTTCTATAAGGGCATATATACTTCTACTTTTTTCCAAGTAGAAGAGAACAGATGTTTTAATTCTTCAGGTTTTCTTTTTTAAAAAATTTTCTCTACCCACTGGTTGAAATATATCACACAATCTGTCATATCAGTTCTCTTAAATTTCCCTTACTTTTTCTAAATGAGGCTTCTCCTTGTCTGAGCTTCTCCCCTATCACGCTTTTATCTACTGTATGAGATGGTTATCCAAGTAACAAGCTACAAACTGGAATCTGACTAGATAGCAGCGGGGAACAGAACCAGTATTACTCTGGATTGGGCATATGTAAAACATGAAACATATACAGATCTCCAATATCTGTCTTTATTTCCAAAAGAAGAACTGTGGCTGATTGCATTAACATGAGAAAAAAAAAAAACGATGACTCCCATTCTGTACACTATCCAGCTTTGGAGTAAATCTCTATAATAATAGTGTACTGTGCATATTAGGCATGAGAATCAATCTATTTTAAACAGATTATCAAATTTCACGAAGAAGACTTGTTAATCTGAAATTAAATGCATTATTAAATGATCAAGTACATGGTATCCAAAGGTAAAGTTCTCCACTATAATGTTGAAGTGTAAAATCACCAGTGAATAAGAAATGAACATTTATTATAAGGCTGTGTTATGGGGTTGAATAGCTTCTTTTGAAAGGAACCTATGGATTTGCCAGTGATGCTTCCTTTTAAACTAAGTTTTGTTTCTAAAACAAAGCTGAAAAATAATAGGGCAAGAATCTTCTCTTACTCTACTCTCTGATACTATTATTAAAAAAATAAATATACACTATGTTATAATGCAGTACATTGACCCTCTCTACTACAAACACATAAATTCATATATATATGGGGTTTTTTCTTTCTTTCATATGGCCGTAAATACACACTGAACATCTGGCAATCAAGCAAAAAAAACTTTGAGGAATGCAACACAAAATCCATTTAGTAATATGCTGGTATCTAACTGGTATCAAGCTTCTTTTATTAGCCTGGCAGATTTCTCACTATGACTGTGTCTGCTTCTAGCTATAGCTTTCCATACATAATTTAGGATGCGATTGTTTTCTTATTTTATTTTTTTCCCCTACAGCAGTTCCAAATACATTCAAAGTTTGAGCACACAGTTCTCCCTGATTTAATTAATATTTCCTCTACAGCAGCTCACTTTCCTAATTTAATGTGACATGTGTTTCAGTCAGAATAAAGTAGCTTTTTCATTTGCATGTGTTCACTTAGGCCAGTCAAAAGGAGTTGACAAACAAGTAAGTACTGGGTAGAACTGAGAGTGTTTTATAAATTTACATAGAAGGAAAAGATAACTTCTTTAATTAATTTGATGACTGTAGCATATACTCATGCATGTAATCTATCCTGCTTTTTATTCATGTAAGGATGCCATTCCATAGATAAATGCTTGACTTAAAGTGTAAGAAATTCATGGCACAAAATTAGATAATATTAAGCAATGATATGCTGATATAATGCCAAACCATTGTTATTATTTCTTCCGGAAAATAAAAGTGCATATCTAATCCATTAATGGAAAGGGAAAGGAAAGAAGAAAATTGAAAAGGCTAGATAATAAGTGAACAAAAACTATTCCTGTCTTTCTGTTTCAACCAAGGCTACAGGTTTGTTTTCAAATCGGAGTGATATGGAGAAGAGCAGAAAGAGTTGGTCTTGGTTCTCCCGAGCACACCTCAAATGAAACACTGAACAGAAAATCTTTGCCTTATTTGACACTTTTATAGGAGCAGAGCTCATTGCTAAATGGGAAAACACGGAAAAAACCCGTCTTACTTTAAGAAAAACCAGCATCCTCATCTCGGAGCAGAATCATTTTATTCTTATGTTTCCTAATTGGTCAGTCCTCAAACTTACACCGTACCTTGCCCCAGAGGTTCCATATGTATCTTTTTAATTAGAAGATGGACTCATATCTCAGCATAAAAGAGAGGTAAGAGATAAAGGGCTGCATTTCCTTTGTCATAAAACTGTGGGATATAAGTACTTTGGAAGGTCTATTATGCAACTCACACTAGCACAGGTAATAGTGGTTCAAGTTAAAAATGGTCCTGAGTCCATTTTCCCATCAAAGTGAAATTTATACAATGGTTGCTCCATTAATAGTAGTGGATTCATGTAAGTCTCCAAAAGCCCTGGCGTTTGTACCACTGTGGAGAGACACAGATTATTGTCATCTGCTTTTTGCACTCAGTGTGCAAAGCTGGTCACATGGTACTGAAGGTGCATTCAAATGTCTACAATATAAAAACCTAGTGTGTATGGAAGAGGAAGCTTTTCACACCACATTGCTTTACTTACAATAACAGTTTGCCCCACAAAGAACTACTTAAAATGTGTATGAGCTATCATACACATTTTAAACATTGTAAGAGAGAATAATGTCAGCTATCTATAATAGTGCTATATAATTCTGCTCCTACATAGCTTCCAAACAGATGGTTTTTTCTATTTATTCCATATTAGACACTCAGCCTTTGAAGAACCATTTTTAGTTTGACACTTTCAATATTTACTGTACCTGATAATACTTACTCTTCTTGCTGTTGTGATTTCTATTCTCCATGACCCCTTATGCATATTTTTCCTAGCCCGGGTTTTGCCTGGAACGAGATTTTCTTAATAATGTAGCCCTAGAATGCCAGTTATGACTGTAACTCCCTAACAGTCTGATGTCTCAGATGAGAATTAAATAGAAAATCTGGGAATAGTCTGCTGTGGAACTAGGTGTCCAGTGTCATACCTGTAGTTTTTTTTAAGTCACATCTGTAGTTTAAACTGTGCATTCACCTGTGGCTCAGAGAGCATATCCAAATCCCCTGAATATTTTAATTTTTATCATATTAACACTATATTATAGTAAGACTAATTTTTTTGATTTCAACATCTACAGCACATAAATAGTTTCTGACTGAACTGGGCAGAATGACTTTCAAATAGTTATGTCATTTTAGAGAAACCTTAAGTAACTTACATAACTCCTTGGTCAGTTTTTGCATTTTAATCAAGAAAGCAGGTACAGTTTTCTGAAACATCTTTTCCTGATAAATTAAGAAAGGGATTTGAGAATCATGATTGAATCAAATACATATCTGCCTGAGTATGCAGCTCCACAGCACAGTGACAAAGGTGGTAACCTAAAAAGCACAGATCAGAGTTTTCTTGAAAATACATTTTTCTACTGAAAAACCAGAAAGCCATTAGTGATTTTGGGTGTTTGTGTTGCCATGGACACATATGTGGAGACAGAGACGTGGAGTCTAGAATCCTTACTTGTATCAGCAACCACTTTGAACTTGATTGTATGGATTCTTTGAAGTCCAGAGGACTTTTATCAATACAAAGTCAGATTTAGCTATCTACTACAGTCAAAATATTCTGCTTCAAGTAATAATAATCTTTATTTTTCCCTTGCCAACACTAACCTTTGCAGGAAGCCCCAGTTTGAGCATTCACAGAGACAACCAATTTCCTCATCATGTATTAATCACCTCCTGTGTGCAAGGGCAACCTTGAAAAACATTTTATCCTCTGCTTTTATTGTGGGCTTAGAAATTATTTGTGTCTTAGAAAATGTTATACACAGATCACGTAGGCCTGTGTGATGGGTGATTCACACCTTCTTTTATATTCTCAAAAAAAAGTCAAACGGATGGTTTGAATTCTACCCTGCTTTATTGTTTTCACTTAGTATGCCCGGGATTTTCATTATTGAGATTCTTTTGTTTGTGTTAGTACGTAAATGATGATGCAGATGCTATTTATTACATAAAAAATTGTAATGCATAACATAATAAATTATATGATTTATCACCTACACCAAGCTTTGAAGAAATTCTTTGGGATTTTAGCAATGACTACTATATCCAGCTAATATGCTTTGCTTCACTTTTTTTTTTGCTTTACTACCCTGGAAATCAATGTTCTTCTGTCTTCCACTAAAAACAAAGAGAAAGATTTTGTTCTAAGATTCTTTATCTATGAGTTCAAATACTTATTACTGCAATATAGACAGCATCCTGTCTTAACAGAGTTATATATTTCTTACGTTATGGTACCTACCAGGGTTCTGTCAGCACGAGAAGACACAAGTATATATATAAAGCTTTTTCAAAGAGCTCAGAACGTGCGTATTAGCTCCTTCCATGGGCCAAAGCAAAGTATCTTTGGTAATAAAGAGTGTCCTGATCTGCGAAAAGGTATTTCCTGGTGTACAGTGACCTTTGGAATATATATATATACACACACACGCGCACTCACACATGCACGCATGTGGGGGGCCCCAGCTGGTCTGGGGTCTCTGGAAACAGTAGGAACTAAAGATGGAACCTCTGCACCCTGGCAAGGTGGCAGACACGGAAGGGAAGGCTGTGACACAGACTGGATTTCCTGCCTGTCCTTGCTGATTCATAGTTGTCTGACATGCGCAGTGTATGTGTCCAATTGAGAATTATTTATGTTACTAGAAACCAATGGTGCATGGACATATGTAGATAATAAAGTGTATATAAGTCGCGGCAGCGCTTGCAATAAAGTACACAGTACAGTACAGGTCTCAGGTCCAGCCTTCTGAAGAAGACGTGTCGTGTTTTGACCAACCCCGACCGCGACACACGCACATGCACACACACATATTATACATACATATATATAATTGCTTTTGTAGTAACTAGAAATAAAGCATGGCCAAATACAAATTCACAGATTCACAGAATATGCCGAGTTGGAAGGGACACACAAGGATCATTGAATCCAACTCCTGGCCTGGCACAGGACAGTCTCAAGAACACACCATGTGCCTGAGAGTGTTGTCCAAATGCTTCTTGAACTCTGCCAGACTTGGTGCTGTGACTAGTTCCCTAGGAAGCCTATTCCAGTGCCAAAGCACTCACTGCATGAAGAATCTTTTCCTAATGTCTAACCTAAACCTTCCCTGATACAGCTTCATTCCATTCCTTTGGATTCTGTCACTGGTCACCAGAGAGAAGAGTGCCTCCCCCTCTACTTCCCCTCACAAAGAAGTTGTAGACTGCCTTGAGGTCTCCCCTCAGTCTCCTCTGCTCCAGACTGAACAGACCAAGTGACCTCAGTTGCTCCTCATACAGCTTCCCCTCAAGGCCCTTTGTTGCCTTCCTTTGGACATTGTCTAATAACTTCATATCTTTTTTATATTGCAGTGCCCAAAACTGCACACAATATTCAAGGTGAGGCTGCCCCAGTGTAGAGCAGAGCAGAGCAGGACAATCCCCTCTCTCGACCGGCTGGCAATGCTTTGCCTGATACCCCCAGGACACAGTTGGCCCTCCTGGCTGCCAGGGCACTGCTGACTCATATTCAACTTGCCATTGACCAGGACCCCCAGCTTCCTTTCCTCAGCACTGCTCTCCAGCATCTCATTCTCCAG
>VZRE01014830.1:0-35307 GCA_013396775.1 Cephalopterus ornatus
TCAGCCCAACTCTCCAATCTGTCCAGGTCCCTTTGCAGAGCCCTGATTTAGCCATGTAGCTCTTATGGAAATCTTCCAATGGACTTTGGAAATCAATACCTCAAGAGTGACCAGAGCATGAAGATGTACCTATATGTATTTCTTATTTATGCATGCCATGACAATCATACTGGAATGGAATGACTTTTTCCCATCTCAACCCACTGACTGTGAGTTCCCTTCAGAGCTACATTAGGAGTTTCCCCCAGTCTTTAACTGTCTTCTTTCATGGTTTTGATTTGTTAAACATAAGATTTGTCAAACGTAAGATCACCAGTGAGGTTCCTCTATAGATGTCATCACAAGACTTCTATTTACATGTGATAGTTTTCTAATCTTTTATGAGTCGTTACACTTGTCTTGACTTTCTCTCTGTATTGTTATTGCAGAATAGAAAAATACCATTGAGTATGTTTACTTCACCTCTTCTACAGCATTTATACACAGTCCTTCAAAAAGAGAATGATAGAAAAGATCAGTGAACAACAATATGAAATAATGTAGCACTGACATTTGGAGATTGTAATTTACACAGTGTAACCTTTTTATTTTACATATTCTGAAATAACATTTTCACTTGATTTACAGGTTCAGTGTTGTTGTAAGAAGAAGCTGAAATGTGAAATGGGATGCAATCTGGGAAACAGATTTGGTTGGGGATAAAAAGGGATTTTTGAAAACATAAAAATGCTCATAGTTTTTAAGGGAAACATCCATGCACTCAGGGCCACACAGAATTTTCTAATGTTAAAGGAATGAAATTACTTGAATTTTACTTTGAAATGACATTTTTCTTTTGAAGTGACCTGAATTCTAAAATGATTGAAAAACACAACACCAAAACTGTGAAAAATGCCCTTTTGAATGAGATGAAACTTACGAATTTAAACAGAATTTTTGTAATTCTCATTTGCTGAAGAGAAATCTGTTTTTTGTTTTATTCTAATTTTTTTCCTCTTTATTACCTCATCTACAAACTCCAGTGTTTGTACAGATCTACTGAAGGTAGATTATGTAGGGCCTGGCCATTTTATCTTAATTTAAGCAAATACAATGGGATTCTTTTTCCATATATGTGAAAATCACATGCCATTCTTTTTTTTGTACCTGTAGGTAGTGATGCAATAGCATATATACCCTAGTGTTAGGTCTAAATGAATTCTCTTCCAAAAGAACTATGCTGCAGGGTGAAAAAGAGAGGTTTTGGGGAACTTTTCTCCCCGTTCCTTTTCATTTACTCTGAAGATGGTCTTGTAATATATAATACCTTACGGTGCACAGTACAGCATTTCCATCAATGTCCCATTCAACTATTATTAAAAGTAAATATATAAGTCATGGCACTGTACCATGTTGCACTCCTATGATTAGTTAATTAATCATCTTACCTTCTAAATTCTTTAAAGAAGTTTCTTGTACAATGAGTATAATGTGAATAGTTCAACACTGGTACACAAAGTTCTGTTGCAAGTGCCACTAATTCACCACTAAGTCTGATTTGCCAAAACATCAAGTCACTTTGTAGAATCTAGATTTTTCTTAATATTGTTTGGATTAAGACATGTTCTGCAAATCCTGTGAACAATAATTTTACACATATAATTTTATAAATTTAATTTATAATTTAATTTATAATAAATTTAATTTTATATATAATAAATTTAATTTTAATTTATAAATTTAATTTATAATTTAAATTTATAAATTTAAACAAAAATTTATAATTTTTATATGTGATCAATAATAGATCTTATGGGATTCCACAAGGAACAGTATCACTTAAGAATTATTTTTTAATCCATTTAAGAGATGTTAAACTGATTTTGTGTAATGTATTTTCATCAGTATGTCAGATAACTCTGTATTACAGATCTCATAGAGGTCTAAATATGCTATATCATCTGAATTTGAAAATATCCAGCTTCTGAAAATATATGTCTAATCTAGAAAACATTTAATATGGAGTTATTTAATGAGACCGAATCTAATAAATTCTACATTCTAATTGAGAATTTGGTCAAATATCTCTAAATTGCTTCTAAGCAGACACACCTTACCATGGTAGATTATGAGTCCTGTAGATATCTCATCTTTTATATAGAATAGTAGAGAGACTACAGACCTCTTATTTTTCTATGTGCATTGCTTCAGCCCAACTCACTCCAACTTAATATGAAATGGCATGATGTACTGAAAAACAGTCATTATTTTTAGTGAGTACATGCTAATTTTAAACATGGCTGTAGGCGGGAGTATTTCATGTGGTGTGCATTGGCCAACCTGTATTGCATGTTCCTGTCATCAGCCTGTTTTAGCAAGTGTCTCACCTAAGATTGCTTCAAACCTGGAAGATTTTATATTAGACTCCTAATTTTTGTAGTATATTGACATTCTCTGGCTTTAAATTGAGCTGCCACTAATTATGGATTACATCTCTTGTATTCTGTTTACAGAGAAAATGATCAGGGAACACTTGTAAATTATATACTTTTTTTTTTTTAATAAGTATATAAGTCACCTCATGCTTAGAACTTCCTGTACAATTATTTTCAAACATGCTCATGAGTGTGTTGGGTGAACAGATTTAGAACAGGCTTCTGCTTGGATACTTATATTTATTGAATGACAGAATGAGATGTCTCTGTAGAGGAGGGGGGAAAACAGATATATTCCTCTGCAAATTATTCAAGTTGACAGAAGAATCACTGAAGAGACAAAACTTGTCACATCTTATATGAATTTAGACTGACATTTATCTGACCCATCTGCACCCATATCTGTATTAAATGATTCATAGCACTTACAGACATTCTGTTTCTAACTAATCTGTTTTCAAAGCTTTTTAGTTCCTTGCTATCTAAACTTGAGAAATTCTCTGAATTTTCCTAACGTAATCCTAGACATTTTGAAGAGTATAAAGCTGTTGATTACAGAGGCTGTATTCTATTGCTCCTTTTGTCTACCTTCATTCTGAGGCATTGCCGACAAACCCAGAAGAAATATTTGTAGTTCAGTACAATAGATGAAAATGATCTTCAAACTAATATTTTTCAATGATAGTTTTGATATTGTTGTGTCAGCATTGCTATTCTATCATGAAAGATAATCTCATGAATCTTCCTGAAACTCCTGAGGTATTAATAAAAGCAAACCAAGAGAAAGGAAAATTTATTTACTCTTCAGAAGGCTCGCTGTGTCTTATAACTTCAGTTAAATTTATGGGACAATTTACAAATAAAAGATAATATTCATCTGTATAAACCAGTCAAATAGTTTTCAAATAGTGGTCTTGTTTAAATAGGTCTGCATAGTCTATGTTCCATCGCTAACGTAACCTGATTGTAGTTTTTCATGGGGGGCACAACGATTATTAAAAACTCCTTACATCTGAAGTTGCATTTTGTTATTTAAGTTTTATGGTTAGGATTATTATTTTTCTCTGTCGGATTGTTTTTTCACCTTTTTCTCTCCTTAATTTTTCTCTTTGAGAATGTGGATTTGCTGCATAATCTCATGTTTCACAAGAGTGTGGAAAGCAATTAACAATACTTTTGGACTGGTTTCACTCACAAAAGCCTTCCCCTGAGATAATTTCAACATGCTGAAAGCGATCTCTGATTCTTGGCAGCAGAAAGAATTGAACCTTTTAAAAAGCAGGTTCCCAGTAAGCACAATTATGTTATTCGACCAAGCGAAGGTTGAATTTAGCCTCTCAAATAAACAACTCTGCCAGCTGCATCAGTACTGCACTGGTCCCAAAATTCCCATGTCTTTGATCTGGCATGGCAAATTCATGAAGAGGAAAAGGCGAGACTCTGGCATTTATTTGATGGTCTGTCAGATGAAGTACAGGCAGAGGCCAACCTCTATAGTTCCCTGTAACGTCAGGGGGATTCATATAGGGATCGTGGGGGCAATAAAGCATTTGTCCCTAAACTTATTTCTACATATTGTCTGTTGAACTCTCTGCACCTTACCAGTCTTCCTGCCTTTTGCTTGCTTTCTTCTGTGCTAAGACTCCCACTTCACACACCTTTGTGTGAAAGTATTACAGGCTGTGCTCGTGTGACACTTCAGAGGGAGAAGTAAGCAGTGAGATAGTCCCTGTCACTGAGTCCTGGTTTCAGGTTGTGTGCAGACTCAGGAAGTCCAAGCTGACGTGGGATACATGGTTCTGCTGGTGTGTGTTTATTGTAGGTTCAGAGGAACAGAAACCTGGGTGATGAAGTGACGCACCGCTGTGTTGAACTATCTCATTCTGCATTTTATGACCTCTAATAATACTGAGATCAGGCTTTGCATGACATTCATAGAAAAAAGGATAGCTATGAATGAAATAAGCAATTTGTGCATTTAGTATTTCTCCTAATGCTGAATTCCCACTAAATAATACTCACAGATAGTCTTATATCCAAATATGAGAGTCTTAGTTCTTCCTTGATCCCTTTCCTCCTCTACAAGCAGCAGTCATCTTGGACAAGAAACTCCATTTTGAGTTGGAGAATTTTCTGCTAAACCAGGAGAAGGAGAGATAGAAGCTAGCTAAGAGATGAGGAAACCAAATCTTTATTCTTAAATAGAATCTTAATTTTTTTTTTTTGTTATTTTGCAATTTGGCTTCCTGCTTGTTTCTCAGCAAACATGCTAATTTGTCTTAGGCACTATGTAATGATAAATCTAGGTCTAAGTGAACTGGCATACAACAAAGCTTTCCACCAAGGCATGTATAGCAGATCTAAGCTCCTGTATACTGGAACACCTTTAGATGTGGTCTGCTCCTAAAATGCCCTTTGAGAGGAACAAAAATTCAGTGGAGTATTAAAGTTACTCAGAACCACTCTGAGACAGCATGTCAGTGCAGCAGAGGACAAATTGTCACTGACTACTTCAGAAATCCAAAAATCATTACTTTATTTTAAAAATTTAATGCTATTCCTTTGTTCTAGACAGCTATCATAGTCCTCCTGTGGCTTTTTCTACGGTCAGTTAGGACCATCGGACATATCCAGAGGGCAGTTCAGAGCATCCACATTAGGTGCTTTGAAACATCCTTCAGGTGATCTGTACTTTATCCTCATCAGTCTTCAGAAATAAATCTTTAAAGGGTTCTGCCAAGAATGCCTTAAGTTTTGAAGAGAATTTTCTGTTAGCTTTGCGCCACTCAACAATAATGATCACATCTCTCTCTAAGGGTATGCTCCTTGTTTCATTTGTCTTTTCCATTTGCAAGAGAAAATCTGAACCAAATAGTCAAACTTCTGCAGAACAACACTAAACAGTATAACTGTGGATTGAGTCTTTTTCTGTAATTCTATTTTAGAATCAACCTAAATAAACTTAGTATTTTTTTGAGCTTTGTGATTAAGGTTTTAAAAATACATCCAATTAAAACATCTCACCTTGTAGAATGTACCAAGTTGCATGCAGAAAATAGAAGTTATGGTGGCAGCTTCATATTTCAGATCTTCCTTGTTGAACTTGTTATTACACTAGGCCTCCTTGGGTTTTTTTGGTTTGGCTTTTTTTTTTGATCTGTTTTTTTTTTTTTTTTGCTTGCTCTCTAGGTAAGAAAATGCAAGCATAAAAATTCTGAAAATTTTTATTTAATTCTCTAAAGAGAAAAGGTTTTCCACATATAATAATTTTTAATTTTTATTTCAAGTATTCTGTGAATGTTTTGTGCAGGAATGAATACAGTAATGGGTCATCTTCTGATGGGACATGGAAATTCATATTTAGTGTTCTTAACAGAGTGACTGGTATTTCCATTTTATTTCTGCAGTCCATAAAAAGAAGCTGACCTCATTCCCTCTTCTTCTTCACGACAGTGTGTTTCTTCCACTCTGCATTGCTGAAATGACGCTTACAGCGATGCTTCAAGGGCATACAGTAGAAACGAGGAGAGAGATTGGATCCTTTTTCACTAAGGACAAGGATTAGGTGAGAGTTTCAACAAAGACAGAACTGAGGTAGAGAATCTCTCAGATCCTATAATTAGGTTAGTGGACCTTACTATCAAATTAAGAAAGACTTAGAGAACTATTATGAATAATCAGTTTATCATAGGGGACCTCTCCATGTGAGCATCAGAGCAGTCCCCTGTACCTGATCTGAAGCAACAACAGCTCACACCTACATATGACCTGTCCAGGAATGTGAGAGGACCTCACATTTAAGCACTGTACTATGACAAGGGAAATGGAAAAAGATGAGTTTTGAACTGTATTTCCAGAATATATATAGTCCACATAAAAGCAATCCAAATTGGATTATATATGTACTTAAAGACTTTGTGTCCAGACATCATTCTATTCCTTGCATTTGTCATGGGGATACATATTACACAGAGAAAAATGTCTTCAGTCTATTGGCTTAGATGCAGAGGTAACAGAGCAAGTATCCTGTAATGTTGAGTTAAATTTTATAACTTTTACTGGTTAAATTTATTTCCAGGGTGTGCTTATGATGGTGATTGTGGCCTAATAGTGTTAAAAAGTCAGAATGATCCAGAGAGTGGGAATAAGATTTGCAGTTTCCAGAATGAGGGAATTTTTTTCTCCCAGGAATTAGTGAAGGTTGCCATAAAGCTTACTGCAGTTTATGTAAAAGTAGTTTCTTAACTGCTAGTATGTAAAATGTATAGTGGGGCACATAATGCCGACATGCATTCCAAGAGTTCTTGAAATTTTTGGTTGCTAATTTCATGATAAGGAAAAACCCAAGATTATTAATGAAGTGGAATCATAGTGACTAATCTTTGTGAATACAACAACATGAACAGCAAAATAATTAAAGAATAGTTTTGGTCTGATCCTGAACAGAACAGATATGCACCTTGGTAATGTGAATGTTCATATGCATTCTTCCTCTTCTTTTAGTTGAGAAATAAACTAACATTAGCTGAAAAGGGCATCAGTTTCTCTGTGGTCAATGAATCCTCAAACTCTGGAATATCCAGATGGTTTTGAGGGTTATCATTATTGTGCAGCTGAAAGGGGAGTAATCTGTTATGTGCATGATTGTTTTCAAAATAGCAGCAAAACTTCATTAGGAATATTTGGCAATGTGTAAAATGCCAAAATGGAAATATCTGAACATTGACAGTAAATCCTTATTTGAATTTATTAATGCTAATTTTAACATGGATAGACACAACTCTGCTTTCAAACTAATGGAAGTTATTTGCTTCTAGTTATCTAACCAGCACATATGCTGCATCCTATAGGAAAATAAGGAAGAGATAGGTTATGACTTAGTCTTAGGGCCATAGGATCACAGGGTAATTCAGGAGAAGAAGCCTCAAAGTCCGCTCCTACTCAAAGCAGGGTCAGGTCTGAAGTCAGATGGAATTGTACAGAGCTTTATCTAGTCTTGTCTTGGAAATATCCAAGAAGGAATGCTTCACAGCCTCTCTGGGCAATCTGATAAAAACATTAAGCAGGACAGGTCCCAGGCTAGATCTCTGCAGTACTCCATTTCTTACTCACCAGGATCTTAGACCCCACTACTGCATGGTCAAAACAGCCATGGCTACCACCCACTATCCCATCCCAGGCAGCTTTACTCTGTCAGTGAACAGCAGATTCTGACACCCAGTACCTGTATCACAAAGCTCTCCCTGACACTTTCAGTAATCTTGACTGCTTGTGTCCTGCTATGATGCCCTTTTAGCAGACATCAGGGAATCCTGAAAGCTGTATAATGAAAATTTTCAATCACTTCTCTTAAGCTAGTAAAACTGTTTAGGAAGTTAATTTGTTGGTTTTTAAGACAAGAAAATATTAAGGAATTAACGGAAATTTTCTCTATAATTCTGTAATAAATCCTCACCGATACGGAGATACGAATGTTTCCCTGTTCAGTATTTGCTTTTGTATGCTGTGTGATGATCGACTCCTTGCAATGTTTGTCTTAAGAATTATGAAGATGGGAATGATGGAAAGCTACTTTCCACGATTGAATGCTACTTCTATTGCTTCTACAATATGCAAGAAGTTTTTTTATTATATGATTATTACAGTTATGACAGTCATGTTGTGTATAGAGAAGCTTATGTCATAAGGTATTCATTTAAATGCAAGTAACAGCAAAGAATCAATGACAAATCATTTGTCTGTAAGTGTAACTTTCCTCTGAAAACAAAAAATGAAAAGGAATTTCATCCAGTGGTATAGTTTAGTTCTGAAGCGCTGTCTTCAGATTTTGATTTCTTTGAATGAAATTATGTTAGTCAATAGTCAGTACTGACAGGTTGAAATTTTGTAAAGATCTGGGTGTGGTTTGTTAGTAGGAAGTGCAGAGTGCAGGTGGACTGAGCAGAACAGGTATGCTGCTTCAGGAATTTTGGTCCAGCCAGTGTTCTGGCTTTAGCTCCTAAATCACTGCATTTTTTAAACCTTGGGGAATAGAATACGTCAACTCCTGCCTCAAATTCAGCAGTGAAATTAATATTTTCTCTATGTAAACAGACTTGAATAGATTACAGATGCCAGCCAAATATTGGTTCTGTTAAGGCTGAGTTTCAAACTAATTTTCATTGTCCATGTAAAGAGCTTTATGAATAGATTTAAAAACCAAAATGTGTTAGAGCTGATAACTAACATTTAAAATAATAAATTGAAGCTTGTGATTATGTAATAGTCTATTTGAGGGTGACAGTAATATACATTGGAGAGAAACTGTATGATCCCAATGGCATTTCTGTTCAGAATCTCTTAAAACATAATATTATCCATAACTTTTTATTCATAGAAGGTTGTGACTATATTCCCTTGTTAACGTATTAACTCTTAATAGCATTCTAAACAATTGTTGGATTCACCGCTGTTGCTAATTTGCCATTTTTTAATAGGAAGTTGTTATTGCTAAGAAATGTTTCATGTTTGGAAATCTGCTTCTTTTGCAGATCTTTTCATTAAGTGAAGTGGTTGCTTAAAGGAGGTTCTGAAGAACATCAGTTTTTCATGGGGTAATAGTTACATTATTAGTCTTCCTAAATTAGATAATTAAGGGGTTTTGAGTGTGAGACAAGCATTTAAGTAGTTTTCAGGATTCTTGGATGAATATGTATATTGCAGAAAAACAACAGTAGCAATTAAAGTTTGTAGAAGATTTCTAGACCACTACGTCCCGTGAAAGCAATTGACTTGATTTTATATGAACATATTTCAAACAATAAAGTGTTTTTCATAGAATTTTCTGTTTCACTATCAGCAGAATTTTGTAGCTTGCTATGATTGGATCTCTATTTAAGTTTAATGCTTGTGTTTTTTTCCTGTGTGTCACAGTGTTTCAGCTTTTGGACAAAGCTAGTTCTTTTTTGAGAGTGAAAAAAATCAAAAGGCCGAGCTGATAACAAGCCAGACTTGTACATGACACTGCTTTATGTACTAAATTGTTCCTACGGCTTGAGTATTGACTTAATTTGCCCTTCACAAATATGCACTCTTTGTTAGTGTGTTGTTTACAATGTGTTAATGTTCCCACAAAGCCTACTGAAGTAGAGCAAATTGTCCCATTGCATTAGTACAGGATTCTGTCTTTGAATAATTTTATTTCATATCAAACAGCTTTTTTGCTCTGCATCATCAATGTAACTAGTATTTATTGTTTTGTAAAACAAGTTGTTGCTATTTCTCATTTGTCATTTTTCTGCCTTGATGATTCACTCCAGCCCTTATTCTACTGTCTCGAACCATTCACACTCTCCTAAAGATTTTGCAGCGAAATGTAGCAATTTGCCTTTGTGTTCAGTTTTTGCTCTTTTCAGATATCATGGACAAGTGAGCTCATACCAGGGGCGTTGGTTCAGGCTACCACCTGAATACAACTTCTGTCTTTATGTAGAGAGGAGTAAGCACTATTTTCCCGTATTTACTCTGTTCAGAACAGGAGAAATTTGTATTTCTTGTGTTGTTACATAGCATACGGGAGCTGTGGAGACACTGTGGCCAGCAGACTTGTAGCAGGTGCCTTGTAACTTGTAACTGTGCTTTGTGATGACTCCCGACCTGGTTCAGTGTCTTTGCTCCTTAGGTGATGGTATATGTCATCAATATATTAATATCATTTGGAGGTGAGCTCATCTGCTCTACTTGAAGAGATTCATGTGCTTAAAGCTAAGAATATGTTTAGATGCAATGAGTAGTTATGAATTTGTTCAGGTGCTGGGCAGAGTTATATGTGTGAGGACACGTTTTCTGCTCTTGCTGTGTGTATCCGGTGATGCTGTAGGAAAATACATGAGGGAGATTTCCAGTGTAATGAATGTATTTTACCGCTAGATGGTATTGTTATATGAGATTAAGTATTTGCTTTGTGCGAGGGGATGCTAAAGGCAAGAGGACCTGTGATGGCTGTTAGTCATGTGGGAGAGTGCCAATGGCAGCTTCTGAGTGATGGGCAGATGGCCCCAGGAATAAGGCTTAGCAGTTAATTAAACCATAAGGATTTAGGATTTTTTCCACCCTGTAGCTTGTAGGTTTGTTTGAATAATGCAAGTCTTTGTAAGTAAGCTCAGTGTGTATGCTGACAAAACAGTGGAAATTGGGGAATATCTTCAGTTGCTGTCACTGTTTTCTGTGATATTTTACATCTTGCCTCCACTAAGGATTTGATTTTCATTAGACAAATATCTAGTATCTAGTTGGACAAAGTATTTTTTCAGAAAATACTGAAAAGGGAAGAGAAGATACCTGTATGATCATGAACAGGAGAAGATACGACTTTTAACCTGAGGCTGATACTCGTGTGGTACTCATCCGTTTAAAAATCCAGGGGGAAGAAATGTGTGATGTAACCATTTAGGCAAGTTGTTATTATGTATCTCATTACTTAAGGAAAAAGATAACAAGAATTAGCAGCTGTTAATTGTTTGGTTTCTTTGAATGCTTTGTTCTCTGAAGTACTAAGAAAGTCTGCATGAACTGTTTTATCAGGCTGTTGTGTGAAAGGCATTAATCTCTTAGCTCGGGATAGGGTAGCAGTTCTGAATATAGCAAAATAGACTGCTGCTTTCATTTGAAAAACTGTACATAAAAAATAGAGAAACATTTTGCATTTTTTTTTTTAATAATGACTTTGACACTTCCTTACCGCTTAGTTTTCTTAAAATTTTTGAGAGAAAGCATTTTATATTTCAACTGATTTGGAGTTTAAATTGCTTTTTCATGACAGGCTTTGTTTGAAAATCTGCTGATTTCCTGCTTGAGTCACAGGCAGATGTATTGCAGGGTCTCAGCGCTGTGACTGACGTTTACATTGTTCTCACGTTGTTGCTGTGGCAGTGCTAAGCTGCTGCAGTCATAGACCAACCCCTGTTTTCCCAGGAATTGTATGAATCCATAACAAAATAAGGTACTTACCCCAGAGTTCATATTAGTTCATGTATTTAGAAATAGCTTTCAGTTCAAAAAAGTGACAGTGAACTGAATATTTTTCAGTCATGCTGAGCCTTCACGGAGCCCTCCCCAGTCACCAGTAGTTCACATTAATCTTAGGGGAGACACAAGCACAGAACTCACAGTGCTGTAAGGAGAAGGTGGAGTTCATGATGCTTGTTTCTCAGTGATGCTCTTGGTTCTTATTAGACCTGAAGGTGTAGCATGTTTACAGTCTATGCTTTTCCAACTGCCTCCCTGGGTGGATGGCAGCAGGCTTGAGAGCAGCCATCCACAGCACACAGTTGGTCTTTCTCCCTTTTGGCATGTGGTGCTGCCTTGAAGGTGCTCTCTGTCTGCACTGAGCATCTGCCATCGGGTCGGGCAGGCAAGCCCCTGGCGCTGTCCGTGTCACGCCAGCTATGCTCGTGGGACACTGCTGGCTTCCTCTGCGCAGCAGCCAGGTCTGCTCTTGAGAAGGGCCTCTGGGATGCTCCGAGAGACGTAATCATCTCATGTGTTACAAGCAAAGTAAAACGTGATTTAAAGGACTGAGTTCCCAGCAGGTATACAACACTCCAGTTCTTATCCCAATGGAAGACCTGGCAGAGGAAATTTGATATCAAACTCAGAGTGATTTACTAGGCTAAGATGGCCTGCAGATAGCAAAGTCTGAAACAGAAATGTTGCGTCGTGTGATGTTTCCAACCAAACTGTGCCAGACAAACATATTTAATATAAAAATTCATCAACAGTATTTTAAAAGAACATGAAAACTGGGCTTGTAAACTGTCATCATACTAATTTCCTATATCAGTTTCTTCTTGCCTTTTCTTCCTTGTTTCTTCTTGCCTTTTCTTCCTTGTATAGTTTTCCGTTGAATGGATGATGCTGCTTCTTTTCCCCTGCATTTCATTTTGCTTCTTGTTTCAGTTAGATTCATGATGCTGTTTATAAACATTTGAGAGCACAAATGAAATCTACTTTTTTTCCTGTGTTTTACCAACTTCTGAAATTAGCTGGTGTGTGTTTTCTAAAACAGTTTTCTAGTGTGAAGCCTTGGAAACTGGTGAAGTAGTTTCTTTTTCAGTGAGGGAATCCACTGTCAGAGATTTTCTTCTACTGTTGATATCAGAGGTAGATTGTATTTGGGAAGGAATGCCTGATCAAAACCTTTATGAATATATATTTGTTATTTAAATGAGTGATTTTTGGATTGACATTTCTTTTATCTTTTAACTTTTTATCTCTGACAGAAAATGGGTAAACAGGCAAATTTTAACCAAAAATAACAAGTAACATGTGATAAATATAATGGTACAATTCAGTTCTACCAAAAGACCTTCAGGAATACAGTTATTTAAAGTGTATTGCAAAAAAACCCCAAATAAAACAAAACTCACTCAGAAAGATCTTTCATTCTTTTGCCTTTCTAAACTAAGTTAGACAAATATAGTTGCACATGGTAAACATGAAACCTATAAAACCCATGATTTAAGAACATTCAACATAGGATTTCTTATTCTGCAGGAAAGGGAAGTTCTTTATTGGTCAACAACACTAAATTACACAATGGTGCAACTCACGTCATCAATATTATTTTTAAAAGATATATCCCAGACATGTGCAGTCTCGGTAATAAATAATGAATTTGACCTTCAGTGACCTGTAGGGAGTTTAACAAAGGCATTAAGAGAAAATGCAGCAATTTCAGTGACTTGCTGGCTGTCCTTATTAAATAAGGCTGGAAAGCACATTGTAACTGAAGAAAAGGAAAGCATCTCTTCCTTATTTTTCAATATTTGCTGCAAATGTTGGAGAAAATTATCAAGAAGGACAGCAGTTTTTATGAAAGGTAACACTTTCGGAAGGGAAAACTCAGTTGTAGCCAGTCTGTACCGCAGAAGCAGTTATGATGGTCTCACACGGAGTTCTTGGAGATGCTCAATATCAGATTTATGCATTGGCACTCTCTGATGATGGTGGTAAGCTGTGCATCTCCAAAATTTAATTTAAAACTATTAGTAATGGTTGAAATAATCCTTTGTCTAAACAATCAGATTGACTGATGAAAGGACCTCAGATATTGCCTCTTATTACTAGTTTGATTCAAACCTTGCATTTGATATTATTAGTATTTCATAGATCTTTTGCTCAACCTGCCAAAAAGGAAGTTCTATTTTCCTCTAGTGCATGTGCACTGAAAGTGTACCATGTATTCCCTCTGCAAGTTTACCTACTGTGTTATTATAGTTATACCAACAGCCTTGATTTATATTCCTTTAGCAATACTGCCCAACTTCTTGTTTACTTTCTTTACTACAACTGGATACTTGGCTAAAGGCTTTAAAGGATTTTTCTGTAATAGCTTCCCATCTCTTTTTATGCTGAAGAATCTTTCTTTTAGCTGATAGTCTGTCAGTTTGGTTCTTTGTTTCAGGGCTTGTCAGTCTGCATTCATCCACATTTGCTTTTGTCAAGATCAGGGTCTTAAATGATAGAAATCTTTTCCTCTTCAATTCCATTTTCCATACGATATGTTGTGGCTCCTCATTTAATAATACTTACAGACTTTGAAATCTTCTCCTTTAACACTGTTGTTTAGGTCTTTTAACAGGAGAAAAAGACAATAAAACGAAAGGGAGGAGAGAATAAGGCATTCAAGGACACATCTCTGACTTTTATAGCATCTTTTTGCTTTATTCTTGTTAACCTGTTTATGTCCAAATTTTGACCAAAAACTTAAAACTGATAGAACCTTCTGGATGAAAACATGCACTTTGTCCAGTACATTATCGATGTCCTGTCTTGTGAAAAGCACATCTCAGGCATAAGTCTTTGGTCCTAATTCAACATAATGTGTAAGTCCCTTCTTAACTGACTAAAATGCTGAAAAATGGTTAATATTTCCTGAATTCTGAGGAGTGAAGGGACTTAGTTAAAAAGCTAAACATTTACCTGGAGGCTCTTCTGGTGCCTCATTTGAAGGTGTGGGACAGTGGACTCTCTGGTCCTTGCAAAATTCTCATGAGGACTGTGCTGACGACCCTGCACTGTGCCCTGGATCCCTCTCAGTTGTGCAGACACCTAGTCCACACTGGGACAGAGGTCTTGGGCTCCATCAGCCTTGGCACCCTTCCTCATCAGAAAAAATATCTTCTCCCAAACAGTGGAATTTTGGAGGTAATATAGCAGGGTGGGAGGCAAAAGCCAATAGGGTAGGGAGCTGAATCTCTGATTTTCTGAGGATATATCAATGCTTGCTATGGTTCTCTTAAGCTTGTTTTGTGGATAGAGTTCCTACTGTCAGAGCCACGCTAAATAGAAGTACAAAAAACCCATGCTGATTTCTCTGTGTTTGGAAATGTTTCTTAACACAAGGTGTTAAAAAAGTTTGTGGAATGACCTGTCTGACATTAAGGGTGAGACAATAATTATTCTTGGTTCCTGGGAAGGTATTTTAAACACTTGACAACAAGAATGAGTATAAACTGTGTGTAAACATCTCTTGCTAAAAGATATTTCCATGTGAATCTCTTACAGCCCATCTCATTTCTTCCCTTTGGCCTTCTTCCAGTTTGGTGGATGTCCTAGTCCGGCACCAGGGAAAGCTTCACACTGTTTCATCAAACTTTTGTCATATGATTCTCCAGATAAAATGTAACTGACATTTTCTTTCTCAGCCTCTTTTTCACCCTGTCAGAACAGTCAGAGCACTGATCAAACCATCGAGCCAGTGGTGTGGAAACACACCATGATGGTATTTTTGGCGTGGCCTAGAACATCCTTTTCTAGAGAGACACGTGGAAAGGACATCTAGGGGCAGAAAATCTTTCCCATGCGTTCCCATGGAGATGGCAAGGACATTGAACGGAGTTGCCTGAAAATGGGATCTCATGTTCCAGCACGACCATCACATGGAAGGCCTGTCATGGTTTGGGCCCTTCCCCATGTTTGTCTTCCCCCACCATGCACCTCATTGTTCACTTTAGATCGTCTGCCAGATCACCTCTTGGAGAGAGCTGTTTTCATTAGTCCTCAGTGGGAGGGCTGAGCAGAGCATGGGCAGTGCCCAAGGCCATGTTACTGCATTTCAATGTTACCAGTTTGTGCTGGGTATGAAATAGACATTGTCCATTCTGTTTATTATTCCACTGCCCAGTTTAATCTCCTGTCTGTCACGCTCTGGTGTCATAGAACCACATGGACAGGACTCCAGGGATTATGGAGGTGGACATGCAAACAAATCTGTGATGAATTCATTGTTTTGGCTCATGTCAACATTAATTCAGCATGTGGCTGGAGGACTTTTCGCTGTCATAAAAACACCTTTTCCAACTCTTTCTTGCACTTGCAGGGCTTAAACTTTATTTTTAAACTTGATTTGAATATACTGTGTTATATGGTGGAGAGAAAAGAGGAGAAGGTGGTTGATAGCCTTTTAACAAACAACAGAATGAGAGAGGAAGGTCTCAAGGATTCTCATGTTATCCATCCTGGCCAAAGATAGGATTAACTGAATCTAAATCACCCTGGACCATGTTTGTACAGCCTGTTTGTTCACAAAAACTTGCAGTATTTGGGTTGCCATCTCTCTTAGGATTGTACTAACCTTTATCATAGAAAAGAGGAAAGCAAACAGCAGGATGGCATTGACTAGTTTAGACTGGAATCTGAAACTTTCAGGCATGAGATGAGTACTGAGTTACTTGCTTGACTGAAAAATTATCCCCTTAGTGTGAACAGAAGTCCAGACAAGCACTAGTTGTGGCTATAGTTGAATCAGCTTGAGAGTATCTGGATTGTGGAAGTTGGAAGACCAGTGAGATTACATAGATTTATGTTACATAGATTTATGCAGCACTAAACTGCCGAATTTTGCAGGAAGACAGGAGTTGGAGGATAAGAGTAAACAAGGTCTTCTCTTGCAGTCTGTGTTGTCAGTAAATTTTTATAGAGTTGAGATTTATTCTAGTGTTAGGCTTGTGTGGTTCTATATAGTGGGGGCAGGACTCTATGGTCTGTTTAAATAAAAGCTTTTGGCAGTGTATAAAGCCACCCTTCTTTTTAATTCTTAATGAATGTTTTGTAACTTAATACTACTCTTACATTGTTAGCCCCTTTCATGCTGTTCTTCATCTGAGTGATCCTGTGCATGTTAATTTTTCATAGAGGGAGACAGTGGGAGACAAATATTTAGTCAGAACTCCCTTTGTTTGGCAATATACAGAACTGATGTGTCAGTTAAGGGAGAAAAACATTCCAACTACCAGTTCCTTGCTTGGTTTTTTTTTTTGTGTGTGTGTGTTTGGTTTTTTTTAAAGTATGATCTTTACTAGCAGATTGATCTTTTTTTCCAGAAGGCAGCTATAGAAAAGCCCACCCAGCCATTAGGGTGCTTAGCATGTTGCTTGACACGCTCTGTGGCATCCTTCCAGTCTACCTGGCAGTCTGGCTTGGAGGCAGCATCAGGGACTGCTGGGGAGGGAGGGAGGCAGAGCAATACATCTCATGTGACGTCCCCTGGCCACCAAACAGCAGTATGCAGTTCCCTCTCCCTGAAAACATGAGGCTGTGCAGGGAGTTTGCAAGCTGGCAATTGTAGAAGCGATTTCTTACAGTGTGCAGCCCTTCTGCTGGTGTACAAACACAGACTGAGTAAAAAAAAAAAAAATCTTAATAATTAAGGCGAGCCATAGTGCAATAGAGAGCTTTCCTTAGTACTTGAAATAATACAGAGGAAATGCGTAAAGCAGCCAGAACTATCTGGAGAATCTTCAAACAAGGAGGGATGTTTGTACATAATTAAGTCAAATCTGCAATGTCAAATGCAACCAGAGATTTTGATACGTGTTGTAACATACTGAGTAGAAATCTGAAATTTCAAAATATTTTTGGTCTGAAGTACGACTGCATGGTGTAGACATACTTTGTTTCTCAAGAGACTTGGGAATTGTGGCATTTTTTTATGTTGATTTCAGATTTTCTACAGAGAATTGCTGTAACAGAAGGTAATACATGGTCAAATTAAGGCAGAATTTAGTAAGAAAAAATATTGAAAGTAGAAGGGCTTGGTATTTTAGTAAAAAATCTAAGTATAATACTATCAGAGGAAGGTATGATTTGTGTAGAAGAGGAATTTTTGTTTTTTAAATGCAAAAGAAAAAATAACATTAAAATCAGCATTGTGCAAGGCAGAATTGCAAATAGAAAACTAAGGGGAAGCATTCTGATCTGTTGAGGTCTAAAAGGAAAACCATTACCAAAACTTGCATCGCAGTAATCTTTTAAATTAGCCATAGGCTTCCATAAACTGAATTATCAGATACGATGTTAAGCAGAAAAATAGCAAGCAAGTTGATGCTTTCTCTCAGCCCCACCTCCCAAAAATATCTAGCAGTAGTATTAAAAGGCATCCTAAGCAAATATAACTAATTCGTATCCTCATTTGCATGATCAGAGGATAAAGTTTCATACTGTGTGTGTGCGCAGTGTTTGTGTGCATATATAAAATAACCATTCCTTTTGTATGACATTGATTTTGCTCACAGTTTTATAATGATCACAGCTTTTATTCCTGGCAAAAAACCAGTCTGCATTGCAGAGTCAGACAGAATAACTGTGTCAAATAAGATTTATTTCAAGGAATATAAACGTAGCTGCCTTTGCTCACACAAAAGTAAAGACTTAAAAAAAAAAAAAATGCAGAAAAGAAGATTTTGCAAAGTCCTTTTGCTTTCTTCCTTGCCTGACCAGAGCTCTAAGTCAGCCAAAGACTCCCAGTGATTGAAGCAGCTGCAGAGGCTAAATAAATTTTTTAGGTGAACACTTTAAATTGAAGATGGCTAGGAGGTTCATGAAGTAATTTGAACTCTCAGTGTGTGCATGTATAGAATGTAGGTAATAGTATTTTACCCGTTATCAACCAGAGTTTGTCTCTGAGCCAGAATTGATTCTATACCTGCTGTGGTATAGAATTATCCATAGCCACAGCCACTTCGAGGTGTATCTGTTCCAGCATGGCCTTATCCATGGGCCACAATCCCTTCAGAAGTAAACCTGCTCCAACATGGCCTTATCCATGGCTGCAGTCCCCACGCTTTGATGTGCTCCAGCATATCCTTATGCACAGCCACAGATGCTTAAAGGTGTGTCATGGGTTTCGAGTGTGCTGAAAACTGGGCAGGGGTTTTTTTTCTTCCCTTCCCCCTACCTGCTGCTGTGAGGGAGGTTAAGTGAGCGATTAACAACATAAAGGAACTGGCCCAGGCTTGACATTCCAAAGCTGATGACCATTGGAAAGTCTGTGGGGGGGGAGGAGTGTCTTTTGGTCCTTTTGGTTTCATCCCTCTCCGGGAGAGGAAGGGGGTGAGGTTTTGGTTACAGGGGACAGAAGCAAAGTGTGGGTTGAAAAAGCAGCCCTGGAGTTTTTCTTCTGTCTCTGCTCTCAACCTGATTACCTGGCTGCAGTTTTCTTCTTGTGAACACCATTGAAAGAAGGGACAATTATACCAACCACCACAACAGACTGCGTGAGTTTTCTTGGGAACGAACCTTTGTTTTTNGCCGACCAGCACAGAGCACTGCAAGTTCTGCTCCTCCTGAGATCCAACAGCGCCCCCTGCCGGCCAGTACAGAGCACTGCAGGTTTCTGCTCCGCCAGCGATCCAACAGCGCCCCCTGCTGACTGTGGTTAGATTTGGGCCAAAAGCACAAACTGAACTGTTTACCTTTTTTTTTTTTAAGGGAATTTTTTTTTTGGGTATAGGATTATTGTTTGGTGGGGTCTGTTTTTTCTTTTTGTTTTGTTGTTGTTGTTGTTTTGCCAGTACAAATAGATCTTTTAATAAAGGGCTGTTACTTTTCTTTTCTCCACACTTTCTCAATCGGAGCCTCTTAATTTTCAGACTTACAATTGCTTAGAGGGAGGAGTTTTTTTGTTTGGTCTTTTCCTCATAACTCATCCTCCTTAGCAAAACACTTCTGTCTCATTAAACTGGGACAAGATGTATGTTGTCCTTGGACCACAGTCCCTTCAGAGGTACACCTTCTGTGGCACAGACATAACCATGAGCACAGACACTTTGAGCGGTATCTGATCTGTCAAGGGCTTATCCACAACCAGACGCTTCAAGGTGTCCTATTCCCACATGGACTTCTCCACAGGTCACAGTCTCTTCGACTCGAATTCACATTGGAGTTGCAGCCTGTCCAGGACAGCAGCACAGAGACAGAAGTGATGCCTTGGTCATCTGCCAGCCCAGGAGCATGGCCACGGCTGTTATGAAAATGTTCTCAGACACTGTAAAGCGATAAGCAGTACAGCACTACAGTAAGTAGTGAAAGCAAAAAGCAGCCACTAATCAAGCACTAGACTCTAATTTACAGTGAGGCAAGCAAGCCCCATTGCAAGCACAGGAGCCTGCCAATAAAAGGTAAACAGCAATAATGGCTATAACTCCAATCTAGCACATTTCAGTCAAATTTGTCTTTATCTTGAACCCTCCAAGTTCCATGTTGTATGCCAAAAAGGACTGCTATGTTTTAAGCCCCAGCTGGCAGGTCAGCACCACACAGCCACCTGCTCACTCCACCCATGGGACGGGGGAAAAAATTAGAAGGCTAAAAGTGAGAAAACTCATAGGTTGAGATAAAGACAGTTTAATAGGTAAAGCAGGAGCTACACATGCAAGCAAAGCAAAACAAGGAATTCATCCACCACTTTCCATGGACCCTCAGGTGTTCAGCCATCTTCAGGAAAGCAGGGCTCTATCATGAATAACAGTTACTTGGGAAGACAAATGCCATCCAAAAGTCCCCCCACTTCCTCCTTCTTTCCCCAGCTTTTATTGCTGAGCATGACACCATATGGTCTGGGATATCCCTTTGATCCGTTTGGGTAGCTATTCTGGCTGTGTCCCCTCCCAACTCCTTGTACACCCCCAGCCAACTCACTGGCAGGGTAGCAAGAAAGGCCAAAAGCCTTGATGCTGTGTAAGTATTGCTCAGCAGTAAGTAAAGCATCCCTGTGCTAGCAACACAAATCCAAAATGCAGCCCTATACTAGCTATTATGGAGAGAAGTAACTCTATCCCAGCCAAATCCAGCACACATATGTATGTCTGGATTTTCTCAGCTGTATTCTCTAGAAATCTTGACATATTTTGAATACTTTATAAATGTTCCTGGGATTTAGGGACACCTGATAACCATAGCCCAGATGCCCCTGCTCCAGCTGCTCCATATCAGCATTTCATAGTAGTCTCATCTGGGACTCTGGACATAGAAATGATCTTATTTGAAGTCTCTGAACATGTGTGCTGTGTAGTAGAGCCATATATCATAAGTTTGACACTTCTGAGAGGTCTTCTGGGCCTCTACTGTCCATGCGGTTCATGCATATACAATGGTTCTTGATCACTCTCTGAAGCTAAAAGCATGTGCTTTACAGTGCACACACATTTCAGCCTGGTAGATTCTGTATATGGAGGTTGATTCCATCTCCCTGGAGTCTTCAGACTTTGTTGTCAAATTTGAGGTTCAGATTCAAGTATTGTACTTTTCGTGGATATAAATGTGATTTTTCAGGTTAGTCTTTAGCTTGGCATAGCACTTCTGCTAGCTGGGCACTCTAGTTAACAATGTCGTTTTTTCAAATAAATTGTATTCAACATAGCTTGTATGTTTATTTCTATATCTGAATCATTCTTTCTGGTCAGCACCTTTCAGATGCTTGATCCCCTTTTCTGAAATAAAACTGACCTTCCTTTTCTGGTATGTTCTCACGTGACTTCGGTGCTGTCAGGAACAAAAAGCATTATCTTTTTCCTTCTCAGCATGCCCTAAGTGACCAGCATTTTTCTTGACCTGGAAAGGGAATACTGAAATAAAGGCATAATTCTGTAATGAGTTAATGTGCTGTAGATTCATTACTATTTTTATAGAAATTATGCTCACTTGATTAGCTTGCTCCCCCCTTCCACCCATTTTTTATAAGAATTATTATGAAGCCAAAATTTGATTAGTGCTGCCTTTGTCAATTCAAGTTATTAATGATTAGTTAATTCTCTCAAGGAATCTATTTTTACTGTGTCAGTATTCATTTTAAGCTATTGAATCACATGTTTAAACATTTTTAGTACTTACTTTTCAATTATGTAGTCACAGAAGAGTAAAAGAACATTAAATACTTCCTTAAAGGTGACTTGTGAAGCAGGAATGATTTATGTCTGATTTTCACAGTCTAAAAATGTTGCATAATGTTACACAGTGTATATGATGCAACTCATGAGCAAAACTATTCTTATATTCTAGTCTTAACTGTGAATATTATTGCTCTAGAGGAATAGGAACAAGTGACTTCTTACTTAAAAAGAAGCTCATTATTCCCTCATTAGTAATGGATGTGCAAAACTATTTAAGGTGATTTTGTTGTTGATAATTTAAATCTCATCAACATTTTCTCAGCTCTTCATAGTGTTTGAAGAGACCTTTTTCTTCCAAAATTTGCAGATAAAAGTATCAATTGTATGCCTAGAATGTCCTGACCTGGTACATAAAAATAAATGTACTATGCTAAAAATGATTGGAAATGTAAATATGAATCAGTTGGTATAAGATGTAAGGCAAAGTAAGTAGGACAATGGCTGGTTATCTGTTGTCTTTTTCTTATATCCTTGTGGAATTACAGTGAGAATAAATAAGTAATGTGTGCTTTTTGAGAGTTTCAGACTACCCTATTTGCACTTTGTATAGTGTGTGTGGATGTTGGGAAGGGAGAAAAATACAGATCCCTGCAGAATGTGCATGAGAATATGTGTCAGGTCTCCGGGGAGTGTTTGTATGGCTGTAAGAACAAACTGTGTAGTCTAGGGAGGGACTAGGAGTCACATCTGAGCGGAATATTTTCTTATTAAGCCTTTGCATTGCCGCACAGTAATACCAGGAGTGTCTCATGAGGATACTCCACAGATGAGAGCAGTTGGAAGTGCCTTTGCTCACAGCATTAGGGTAGCCGCTGCCAGCCCTTTAAGAGTTGCATATGAAGTATAATGATGTCTGATTTAGTGTGCGGAAGATCCACTACCTCTTAGGCAGCCTGAATAAGAGATGCAGAGACAGAGCTCATGATGCCTCAGAAGTGTCATCCTCTGCCCTTTCTTTGGTGATATGGAAATCTCCTCAGAGCTGAAAGCTCCAACTAGGACGCTCTAGAGACACTATTTAAGAACGCATAGCTCTAGAGCTCCCTCAGTTGGTTCTGTGTCCTTTATTTTATCTCTCACAGGCAAATAAGTAATTAAATGAATGCTTTTAGTTGCTGACTTGCAGGATCAGATCATGAAAGTTTGCATGCTGTTTTAGGAGATTGTCTGCTTGCTGGTATTGTTAAAAATACTTGTTTACCATAATGTTTTCAGGGCTTCTCACATCCCTTTTACAAGTTGCATGCTCACAATTCCACCTCAGAATTTTGCATGAATTAGTATTCAATGTTAAGATTATTTGCTGGGAAGATTTGTTGGTCTGGTAAGGAGTGACTTTGTAAGTGTTCTCTAGACATGAAGAGTATCATTACTCAGTGGGCTGAGATGCTGCTAGTATTTAATTTCTGTCCATTGCTTGCTGACTGTTGAGGTCAGATTTTTGGATATACCAGCCAAATTAACACAACCCCCTTATTGCAACAATTGAAGTCCAAGTTCTTATGTAATCTTCTGCACCTACTTTTTTGCTTTTTTTTGCTATTCACATGCATTGTATGTAGTATAAAATTTCTTTCATTTTGTCAAATTAAACACCAGTTTGTTAGCCTGCTATACTCCCTGTACAAATAGTACTTTCGGTGGAATAATTGTTATAGGATAGTGAGTGATATCCAACATGTTTTTGGATTTTTGGGCTTTTTTTTTTGTTTTTTTGTAAATCCATTAACTTCATCTAGGCAAACTTACATTGTATTGTTGCTTTTGACAACAAAGTGTTAAAACCACTGAAACTGGATTGACTTTTTCTCAAGAATGGTTCTATTACTTAACTGGGCTCTGGAGATTAGATATACTGAACAGAAAATTCTTTTTCTTTTTCTTTCTTAATTCATTTCTGTTTCATGGATAAATAGACTATTTGGATTTTCTAAGTATTCCCAATATGCTTTTTATCAATAGCTATGCTCTGTAAAGTTATCACTTACTTCCTAGTTATTAGCTGGGATAAAATTGTTCCACGTTCAGGATTTTTCTTGATTCTGTCTCCCATGTAGTTGTCTTTGTTTTTTTTCCCTAATCATATTAAAAAAAAATGTTCTTCTTCCCCTTTCTCAAGGATTATCTCATTTGGTTTTAGTTCTATTTTTTTTATTTCTCTTGTGGCAATTTCACAACTGTGCACATTATTGTCTATATAAATCACTAGTTCCCATTTTTAGCAAAGTTTCTTTTTATCCACAAACCTCCAATCAATCTCTCTGAAGCTGAATTGGCCTTCTTGTTGAGCACTTATCGAATAAAATCCTGCCCCAATTGAATTCAGTGGGAGTTCATGTCAATGACTTCAATGCTTCACTCACGGTTAACATGCTTTAGGTTTTAATTATAAAGCCTTTTAGGCACCTCCTGCCTTCTTCCTGCTTTATGGCTTTTAATTACTTCCCAGTGAGCACACTATTTACTCCTCCTAATTCCACTCAGCTTGTTGTTTTTTTCAGAGCATTCTCTTCTCATTGCTTGTCAGTACACAGAAGAAGGATGACGCCTTAGGAAAATATAAATAATTATAGTAAATATTAAGCATTCCTTTTGCAAATGATTCTCTAAAGGGAATATACCTGCTAATTTTGATGGGCTTTGTAGGATACATGGACTTCTGCATGCTCTCCAGTGAAGGAATGGAGCCTTGTAAAACACGATTATCACATCTCAAGCACAAAGTGTTAACATGTTTAAGAATAAAGAAAGGAAAAAAAATGTCTGTGACTCACCTAGTGGTTCCTATGATAAGGAACTTAAAAGATTTTTTTGCTGTAGGGTTCCCACAGTAACCAAAATGATTTACAGTGATTGTATATCCAAGTAAGACAAACTGAATTTGTGGTCATCTGCTTTTTATTTGTTGATGACAATATCATGTGTACCAAAGTACTGTGGCTTCCTAGTTTTTATTGGCTTGCTTCTTTTTAACATTTTGGATACTGTTTAGACAATTTTCCTAAGTGCATTCATATAAAAATATTAGGTGTCCAAAGAATTCATGATCACGTAACCTCTATAAATGAAATAAACCTGAATCACTCCATTGTTTGTGAATTTTCTCGTGGCTGGTCTACAGCTCTGAAGTTGCGGATTAATTAAGCTAGTAAGAGAAAAAAGATGGTTTTCTGTGTTTATTTGTGCCTCTCATGATCACATGGCTTATTTCCTACATGGGACAATATCTGTTATTTGCTCCATGTTTATGTAACACCTTGATGAGTAAAACCTGGTCTTACTGATTTCTCTATGCTCTGACCTTCAAAGCTCTTCCTTCTTTACAGCTTGAGAGAGGCAGTACTCTTGGGTCATGAAAACGACAGTAGTAATGGTGCTAAATTTCTTTGAGCAAGATGTTCTATAAAGAAACAGAACTATTGGGAATAGCAACTCACTATCATGACTTATGGCTTTTTGATATGACTTGCAAAACGTAACTGGTCAGTAGTATCTGGGAAGAAGCTGTATGCGCATCTGCAGGCTGCTGAAGAGGTCATCTTACTGCACTATGTAAGTGCATGAGTTTCTTTCACGGTGGAAGCATGTGAAGTGAAATACCACGTCATCAATAAAATACTGAATGTGTGAGACTTAAAGTGCGAGTATGTTTCTTCAGGAATAACATTAAATAAAAATCCCAAGATCAGAGGAAGAGAATATGTTGCCTGTAAATGTCTAAGCAGAAGTAATGGTATTGACTTGCAGTCAGATAATAAGTAGTTCACTGTGGTGTTGTTCTTTTCAGAGAACTGATCAGTTTCAAAAGGTTTTGTCAGAATCAATCCCAAAGCATTGAAGGACTATCTGAAATCAGCATATATTTTTCAGACTTCTGAACACAGTAAAGCAATTCTTGATAAGAAGTTCCTTGCACAAAAATGAGAACAACTATTCCCTTATAAAATTATTTTTTATCTCACAAGTATTGCTGGTGACTACAGTCACACTGCATGCAGCCCATTTCATTGTCATGACGTAACCTGTCCCTGTCCTGGCCTCACATTGGAAGTAGAGAAGCAAGTACTTCGATGATTCAGTCTAAAAATAGTTTTGACAACAAAGAGGTGAAGATAACTATCTTGGTAGTGGCCGGGGCAAGAGTGCATTCTCATTTGTTTCTTACTGAGGCTGGTACTCCCAAGCTAATTCAGTTTTTAACAAAACTAATCCCCCTTTTGTCTTCTTGTCTTTGCAGAATTTAGATTTTGACAATCTTGAGCCATCCATCAATCATTTTGCCTCTGAAGTACGAAAACATCAGCATCGATATTCTGAGCTTTCTGCTTTCTCTTTGATGTCTTTTCTGATTGGTAACACTAGCTGTGTCCTCTCAGTTGAAGTCATTCTGTAGTAACGGCTAGAATTAGGTCATTGCAGAATTTGTAGATAGTGATACTCTTCTGACAATTAAATTTTTTTTTTCCTAGTATTGGCGAAGATAACTTAACCTCTTCATCCTTCCCTTCAAAACCTAGGAAAGGCAATCCTAGTTTGCTTGAGGCCTGTTTCCTGCTACTGAGACTCTTGCAAAGAAGTTTGAACAAAATATTGCAGCAAAGACATCAGGGTTAGCATCATGGGAATTGATGCTTAGGACCTTTGAAAGAGGTCCAAACCTTTTCAGATGACAGAATGGGCTACTTCCAGCAGTAGTTCTTTCACAGTAGATGTAATAGGTGGCACTGGAGTGGACAGACACTCCTAGAGTAGATACTTCTTTTGGTAATGGTAAGAACGTTGTTCTTGCTTAACAGCTTTGGGACCAAACTCCCAAAAATCTTGGTTGCTTTCAATGTGGTGGTTGTTTCTTAAGTGTTTCTCATCCAGCTTCTCTGTAACAGGTAAGACTGTCTTGTGAAGAAAAGAACACCCCAAAACAAAAACAAAAATAACCTCAAGCCGCCAACTCAACAAAACTGCATCCTGTCAGAAAACAGTAGTGTACTTCCTATGTATTTAGCTATAGTTTAATCTGACCACTTTGGGGAAGCAATTCTGAGGCTTTGAAATGCCTGTGTTGGCCTTTCTAAAGTCTTTCTGGTATCTGCTGTTGCTGTGTGTGGTAAGGCAAGCTGCAGATCCACTGTCCAGAACAGATGTGCTGGGGCTGGAGGCAAATAGGAGGAGACTTAGAGCCTCTGGATGTTGTTCTTTGCTTTGAAGAAGTAATCTGGTCCTCCATCACCAGCTGAGGGGCAGTGTTCTGCATATGGGGGAGCAAGGGGAAGATTCTAGAGCAATGACTTGTTATTCACAGGTTCTGTATGCACTTTCTAGACCATTTGCCTTCTGGGACCTGAGGATTTCAGAATACTTTCCAACTAATCGATTGGCTAGAAATAGTTTTTAAGAATGGAGAAAAATATTTATCAGTTGCAAAGAAGGAATTTGCTACACAGAGGTGAGATAGGGCGGTTATAGATGAACTCTGTCATTAAGTCTAATCCCCTGCAATTAATGTGGATTATTACAATTATTACAATGTATGTCTTGTTCAGAATTCGCAAAACAACTGTCTCATAGGATCTGATGTTTAGAGAACATTGCCACACAGATAATCCAATATAATCCATCACAAAGTGATTCCTACTGCTCCGTGACAAATACTAAGTCAAAACAAAAGTACTGAAAGGCCAAAAGGAGACAACTACAATGTCACAGTAAAGAAAGTAAGAGAGGTTGGAGGATTTGCCCATGTCCTATGTCTCTGTCAAGGATTTATCCAGCTACAGTTGGGTGAACCCAAGAGGCAATCACATTGTCAAAGGTCCAGTAACCCCTTTTGATTCTTTGTGAGGAGAAGTTGAAATTCCTTCTGATGTGAAATCAGGGAGTAATTTGAAGTTCCAGTGAGGCAGTAGCATCCACGGCCCTGGACCCTCTCTGTCTTGCTTTTACCTGGGGGTAAACTCTAAGGCTTCAGAGAAAAAAACAACCTAAATTAAGCTGTCCCTCAAAATGAGTCCAAAGTCTGAGTCTCACAAAAGACCCAACTCCCTTGATGTGCACTATTTTAACTTACTAGCATCTCTCTGCTAATATAACATCCATCTTCATTAGTGTGAGCTATCTGTGGTTGAAAGCTGTCAGAATTACCTAGCAGCACAATTTCATTTGAGAAATTACTAATATCAGCTCTTTTATACTGTTGTTTCAAGTTTACATCCTTGTTAATGAAATGGGAAAAACTTGTTGGTAAGGTCAGCACTTCTGTTTGTTTATTATTCATTTGCATTTTTTCCTGAAATTCGTGAAGCTATATGCACTAAATTCTGCTCATAGAAATATATTTTCAGAAAATGACCTAGAAGAATATTTTTAAAGAAAGAGTCCCATCTACTGCTTCTTTGCCTGATGAGCTGGGACACCACTGCATAAATATAATTCCATACACTGCATGTCATTTAACATATTTCTTAGTTCAGTATCCAGTTTTTCTTTGCTTGGTGTCATGGTTTAGGAATGGTACTCCCCAATTTGGTGTTGAGACTGTCTAAACCATGTGCTGCTCACTTGCTCCCTCTTCTCCTCTCCCTGTGGGGGGCTGAAGAGGAGAATTGGAGGCACAAAAGGTGAGGATCATGGCTTGAGATAAGAACAAGTTACTGGAAACAGCAATGAGATAAGAAAATGAATAGCATCAGCAACAATACTAATGACAGAAGGTACAAGACAGGGCCAAAAGATTCACAGAGAAACCTCCCCAACAGTAGACAATACCCAACCGCTCCCTTTGCCAAGTTATGCTGACCTGGAAGAGAACCCTTCACCCTGGAAGAGACATCCTTTCCTCTGCCCCATGGCAATGATGTGAGGTGGTATAGAATAAGCTCTGTGTCCTAGCCATTTCCCCTCCCAGCTACTGCAAAAGTTAACCTTGTCCTGGCCAGAACCAAGACACATGGAAACAAAATAGGATATTGAAATAAGTCTGTCCTACTTTATTCATTAAGTTTCTGAAAGATTAAATACATTGAATACGATTTCTTGTAAAGTATACACTGGGGAAGATATTTAAAATTAAAATAGGTGGTTCTATGGCCAGATGCAGGCCTCTGTTAAATTCTGTTCTCTTAGTAAAAAGTGATAAATCCTAAACGTGTTTTCAGAATCTAGGATTTATTTCTGTTTGTCAAATTAGCAAAGGAAAGTTCTCATGTTGATGGCAAAGCAAATCATGGAATCATAGAATAGAATCATTAAGGTTGGAAAAGACCCTCAAGATTATCGGGTCCAGCCTTTGACCAACCACTTTAACTAAGCCTTAGCACTAAGCGCTATGCCCGGTCGTTTCTTGGACACTATCAGGGATAGTGACTCCACCAGATCGCTGGCAGTCCATTTCAATGTTTAACCCTTTCCATGAAGAAATTTTTCCTGATGTCCAACCTGAACAAACCATGGCACAGTTTCGGGCCATTTCTTCTTGTCCTGTCACTAGTTGCCTTGGAGAAGACACTGATGCCCACCTGGCAATAACCTACTTTCACGTAGTTGTGGAGAGCAGTAAGGTCACCCCTGAGTCTCCTTTTCTCCAGGCTGAACAAGCCTGAACTCTAGCTCCCTCCGCTGCTCCACATAAGACCCTTCACCAGTTTCATTTCCCTTCTCTGGTCATGCTCCAGCACATCAATGTCATTCTTGAACTGAGAGGCCCAGACTTGGGCACAGTACTCGAGGTGCAACCTCACCAGTGGTGATGAGATCATGTTGTAGTGAAGTGGCAGCTTCTTCCTGTACTCAATTTAGAATTGGCAACTGAGATGATTAAAAATTAAAGGCAAGTGTTTGTTAAAGTCCTTGGATAATATTCTGATACAGGAATAGGAGTTATACTGATGTAAGGTCTCTTTTAAGATCTAGGATTAGCTATAATTAGTAAGACTAATTAATCATATGTTAGGTTCCTTTTCAGTAATGGGAGCTAATCAGGTGTTTTGTGTGTGTTTTTTTATGTTTGTGATCTTGTTTCTTGTCATATTAATGCCACTTTGTCGTAGGAAGCAAACATTAATTAGTGCATAATTTACAGTAGGAAAAACAGAGGCTTGAGTAGTTAATCAATTTTAACAGAGGATTTTATCTAGAGCTGTTTGTGGGATTTCCCAGTAGTGCAACTTTATGTGGTATACATCATCTCAGTTGATGCTATATTAAAAGTGTCCATGAAGAATTATTTTGATGTATTTAGAAGTCTGAGCTAAGGTGCATGAGAGTGCACAGAAGCTTTAAACAAAAGGACAGTTAATACCAAATTTAGAAGGGCCTTACCACTGTCCAGTTCCAGGTGGATAAGTCATACACCTCAGTGATTTCATTGTCCCCAAAGAAATGGTGTTGCCTAGTATATTAAAAAATTATTTAGGATAATGTTTTGTTCCAGATTTTTAGGAAGGAGCTGGGATTTTCCCTGTCTTTGCCTCTTAAAGCATGATTCTGCAACTAACCCATTAGTCACATTGGCAATGGTTTTGCAGGAAAGAGGGCCCCAGGTGCCACTGTTGCATTTATTGACATGAGACAGAAATGCTCCTGGTTTCTTGCCTTTGTGACAAGTCACATAACCTGATACAATCTGGGGCCCTGGTGGTCAGGTGAGCATAGAACAGCCACGTGCCCCAGCAGCAAGGACAGCCAGGAGCCTCCTGGGCTGTATACGCAGGAGACTGTCAGCAGATTAAGGGAAGGCATTATCTATCTGCCTTTCTTCAGCACTTCTTAGATACTACAAGATACTGTATCTACACACTACATCCAGTTTTGGCCACGCAGTGCAAGAAGACACAGATGAACTGCAGTGAGTTCAGCGGAGCTCCATGAAGCTGGCGGAGGGCTGGAGCATTTGCCCTGTGAGAAGATGGGGGAGCTGAGGGTGTTCAGCCCAGAGAAGTGATGACTTCAAGGGAACTTCACAGCAGTCCGCCCTACCTAGGGGGCTGTTAACGAGGAGACAGGCTCAGGCACTTCACAGTGGTGCATGATGGGAGGAGAAGGAAGTAGTTTGACATAAGTTGCAGAATGAGGTGTTCAGGCTGGATTTAAGGAAAGAATGTTCCTGTGAGAACAGTCAGGAAGTGGAGCAGGTTGCCTGGAGAGTCTGTGCAGTCTTCATCCTTCTCCACTCTCAGTGAAGTCACTGAAAGGCAGCTAGTGATTTATCTATTTTTTTCAGCTGTCAAACACTGCCGATGGCTTCACCCCTTGAGAAATTCATAGGACTGTTTCTTTTGCTTGGGGAACAGAATGTCATCACTTACTGAGAAGAAGTGCAAGGTGGAAATAATTTCATTAGATGGTGTTAAATTTTATAGTTCCTTCATCACTTGTGTCAGATTAATAGGAAGAAAGTGTTTAAAATGGTTGACTTTAATTAGAAGAATGGAGATGTCGGCCAACAACATTAATCAATTTTTGGTGACCAAGTGTTTAAGTAGTTTAGAAGTTATTCCATTTATTCTTAATTACTTTCTCATTTATAGAAGTGTAATCTATTTGGAAAAATACCAGTTGCAATGGTATACTTCACAGACCATGAATGATGTTACAAAATACTTAAAATAATAATTTTTTTTTCTTCCTTTGGTCTTTCCATTTTTCTTTTACGTTCTGTAATGCTTTTAGCATCATTAGATACATCTAGTCACAAAGTGTCATATTGCTCTTAGTTTTACCATTCGGTAAGTATTTGCATCTGTTACAAAGGCTCCTTTCTGCAGTCTCTATATCATTGCGAAGCTGAGACCTTGATCAGCAGTAAAGCTACAGAGATGCTACTAATGCTTTTGTCATCTCTTGGGCTGATTGTTGTAATTCACTCTTTTAGGGACTTTCAGCCCATTCTGTCAGGAAATTGCAGCTGATTCGTTATGCTGCCATGAGGATTCTCTTGAAAATTAGATTATTTGAATGTATTATTAAATTTTAAAAAAAGTCTTCATAGAAAAAAATCATAGTAATTATCATATTACGTTGTAACAGGCTGCTCAGGGAAGTGCTTGAGTCGCCATCCCTGGAGGTGTATAAAAGATGTAAGTGTGCCACTTAGGGATGTGGTTTAGTAGTGGACTTTGCAGTGCTGGGTTGATGGTTAGACTTGATGATCTTAAAGTTCTTTTCTAACCTAAATGAGTGTATGATTGTATGATTCTATGTATTTGGGAGATCTTAGAACATTACTGTTATGAACCTGTCATGTGAGTAATCATTTTGCTGTTCTGATACTTCCTGTATATCACCCAATTTACTGAGCTGTCTTGATGAAGTCTATTAAGATTTGTACATCATCAAGAGAATAAATTACCTATGGATAGTCTCCAAGCTGAATTTGTTTTGGTTTTTGATCAGTGTGGAAATGCTTTGTATTTACCTGAATATCTTAATTGCAGGTTTTTCAATTCACAAGTTTATAATTATGAGCTTGGCTGAGTCTTCTTGAAAGTTAATTAGTCACAGATATTGAAATTGACCAAATGACAGTCCAGATTTGATGATAGTTTTTAATATTAACATTTCATGGAAGACACAAAAAGTGTTATTTTTGCATTTTTTTTCGGCTATTTTAAATTTTGACAGAAAAAGGAGAAATAATTATCTTTCTTCTAAGCAGATCTATTTTTCAGTATTACATAGGGGAGAAAATAATGGTTTTTAGCTTTCCTAAGCTAATAATCAGAGTGATTTTATCAATATGGGTAATAGTGCTACCCTGTTCATGCATGCCAGTCAGCCCTGTCTCATTAACAACCTTACGTTAGAAAAATCTTTTTCCCTGTAAGAGAAAGTCTGAACCTCTAAAAAATAATTTTGAAAGGGTGGTTTCAAAGGAAAGCAGCTTATGCTTCATATTACAGTAAGTAAATGAAAGTTTTCATTCTAACAGACTCTTGTGTTGTGCCTGTTTTTGGTCACTTAAAAAAATAAAGGTCTGCAGCAACACACAGACTTTGGGCAAGCTTAAAAAACCCACTCCAGTGGATCCATTGGATTAAACATATTTATGAGAATTTTGATTTTAGCCTGGGCCATAGCATTTCACTTGAGTCTACTGTGCCTACAGAAAACATCTTTCCAATGTATTCTCTTGCCATTTGAAATGTAATTTTCTTGAACAAAGAGAATGTACAGGCAGATGGGCTTGAGAATGTGGTAGCTGAGACCTGGTTTGTGTTGAATCATTATTATCTAGCCTTTTTTGTCCTTGTCCCAGAATATGTGAGATGAGGAACCAGCAGCAAATGTTATCTGTTTGTGAAGTCTGTTTCCTGCTGAAGAGAGATGCATTATTTGCACTGAAATGGAGAAAGAAGAGAAGTGTAGGAGCTGTGTTTGTCTTAGAATGAGATCCAGAGAAAGGGCACAGGCTCAGAGGCACACTTAGAAGACGAGTATGCTGTACAGGTTTCTCTCCACGTTAAAGCTCTGAGACAAGTTGAAGGATCTTCTACATGAGATACTGAAGCAACCAGAAGGACTCTAGAATATTTCCTTTTTGTAATCTGGTTTTTAGCCTTGTTAAAATAAACATGTTCTATTTTGTAAAGCACTGTAAGAGTCTCAGGCTGATAAGATGAGATATGTTCTCTCCAGGAGTAATTAATATAAGGAAGCTGAATATGTAGGCATTTTCATCTGGATATACGTATATAAGCACCTTGCAAGCTGCAGGGAGCTTGGATCTGGGAAGTGTCCCCTTGCTGAGCACCATGGAGGTGTGAGGCTGGGTTAGCTGAGCCTGGCTGCAGGGCAGAGCCAGCTCTGTTGCCGCTTGTCCTGCAAGAAGCTGACAGCAGAGACAAACCCTGAACCACCGCAGTGAGAAAGTCAAAATAACTTACTTCAAACCAGATAATCCTTTCTAACACAATAGAAGGATTTTCTTCTTTTTTTATATAAGATTTATTTAAAACCTACTGCAGAAAGTAAAAGGCTCCTTGGGGAGGGCCTTTTGCGTGGGTAGTTGGTACTTTGGTGCTTGCCTGCATTTATATTTCTGGGCTGTAAATTCTTTAGCATGGAGATCATATTATTTTACATTTAGTTGAACGCTGTGTGCTTTTCCTGGAGTTTAATTATGATATTTGCAAGAAATCATCTCTTACTAGGGAAACATCCTATTTTTCAGCCAAGTTAACGTGGAGCTTGGCCTATATAAGAGCTGTGGGATTTGAGCTGAGGACATCATGTTTTGGCAAATGTCAAGATTTATTATCATGGATTTATAATATGAATTATTGATTTCAGATGCACCTTGGTCACTACCTATTTTGGGATGTTAGTGCCCTTTAATATGCTTGTTTTACTGTTTTCTAATTTAACAGCATTAAGAAGCATCGGAGTTGAAATAAGCAAGTTCCTCTATTCCAACATCTTGGAAAAAAGTTTGGTTGTTTTGGGTTTTTTCCATCTGAACAACTGCTTGAAAAGGCAGAGTTGAAATGAAAAGAATTTCTGCATTATAAGGTTATTTTGCTTTACATTATAAACTTGGAAAGCAACATCCTTAAGTCCTCAGTAAATCCAGAAAATTTCAAAGCAGTTATATTGCTGAAATCTGTTAATGCTCTATCAAAATTCTGGAAAAAATTTATCTTATACCAAATATCTGACATAATTCTATTTATTACTAAACATTTCTTAATTTTCTTCCTTTATTCTATACATGTAATATAAGAAAGGTAATTTTTTAGCTCAGGTACTGGGGTAATGCTTTGTGAGAATCTTCTAGGATTTGTTTTCCAGATGAGAAGTTTTGATACTCTAGTATAATAAATTGCTGTGTAGATATGTACAGAATAATCATTGTATAAACTAGACATTGTAAAATTAAACAGACAATTTGAACGTCTATTCAAATAAACTCTTCTTTCCAGTCATAGTTCTTCCTATTGGCTGACTTGCTAAGCTTCTTAAGCTCTATATTCATATATGAATGTATGACTAGGGTTGTGATTATGAGCTATTAAATGAAAATGAATACAAAATGTTCCTACTGTTAAAGTCCCAGTGCCACAGGGTAAGCCCTGAGTAACATGGCTCTTTCCTAGGACCAGCGCTTCAGAAATTTCTCACATACCTTTTCTAAGACGATCCCAGTACTGTCAGGTCTGTCTTTACTTATCTATTTTTAAAGTTTATTTTAGAGGATGTAAGCAGGAATATCTCTGGGAGTGTTCTTGGAGAAAATGATAAGCTAATATACTGGGGTATAGATCAGACATAACGTCAAAACCTCCTATTAGGTTTTCTTTCCAGAAAAGACTTTCAAGAATGTTTGTGTCTCAGCTTGTTTATCTACAATAAAGCAGTTTGGAAAACATGAGAGTTAATTCTTCTATCAAGTTATCTTGGATTCAATAGCACTCTTTTGTAAAATAAGTTCTAATAAAAAGTGACTTGTATATCAGCACTTCTAACTCTTCAGTAATCCATTGATTAGTCCTATGACAGCTATGAAAGCTGATGTGTTTAAAACATTGGGAGGTCAAAGAGTTTCTGAGCTATTTGGTCCATTATTAGCAAGTGTACAATAATTCATGATGATGTTCCTAGAAATACCTTAAAAATGAATGAAGGCAATCAAAAGACACAGGTTTTAAACAGAACGATACAGCATATTATAACCGGCACCATGTTCTCTCAGGCTG
>VZRE01014831.1:1257-14768 GCA_013396775.1 Cephalopterus ornatus
CGGGTCTCCCCAGCGGCGTTCCCGGCGCTGGCACAGGTCACCGGGAAACTTCCTGGGAGAAAGGGCGGAAAAAAGCGGCCGGGTGGCACCTGGGAGGGGTTTCTGCCCGAAGGGTGTTCAGAAGTGGAAGCAAATCCCCCCCCCCCACCCTGCGGGGAGAGGAGCGGGGAGATTCCTTTGGGAAGGGGTCAACTTTCAGCACGGAGGGTCTTGACAGCCAGGACTCGGTGGGATTTGGAGCATGGCTTGAAAAATGAGGAGACGCTCAGCTTCCTAAAAGATGCCTCTTTTTTTTTTTGGCTTATTTTTTTTCTGTCTCCTGCACGTCCCACAAGTCTGGGAACTGTCTGAGTGTGGGACTGAGGTCAGCGGTGGGATTCATGGATCAGAGATGGGTGAGAAAGAGGGAAAAGCAGAGAAAGGAGAAAATAGATTGACCCATCATCGATCAGTGGATCGGCTTTACGACGACACTGTCCATCACATCCCAGCTTTACAGTCTATCCCACCACTGGATAGCATCCCCCCACCCCAATTTCAAGGTGCAGTTTCACCCCAGCACTCTGGAATTAGCATGTGCAGAGTCCTGGGGACGTACTTGGGTTACAGGGTATTTCCAGAGCTTTTGTGAGTGTCGGTATCCTGCTGGCATTCCCACGCGCTCCCTGTTTGTGTCGGGAGCTGGGGGATGCGCTGGAGACCTGGGAATACCTGGGAGAGCAACACAAGTCAGTGCCTACACCTCATCCAAGCTTTGCCTTTCCCCCCCGTGCCTGTGCAGCCCTGAGCTCCGTGGCTCCCAGCACTGGGATTTGCCATCTCCGTGCCTCAGTTTCCCCCCTTTTAGCCCCCGTGGGCAGAGCTGGGTCCAGGCAGGGCCGACGGCAGAGGGACAGATGAGCTGCCCGGAGCCCCCGGCGCAGTTTGCCGGGACCTGCCAGTTTATTTAATGACATTTTGCCTCCCGACCGGCCTCGTCCTTCCCCTGGCGTCCTGTTTTCGGTGGCCAGGGCCTGTGGAGCGCCGGCGCGTGGCCAGCGCCAGATGGCACCGTGCTGGTGGCAGCGGGGACGGCTCCGTGCTGCCCTTCGGATCCAGCGCCCGCTCTCTTCCTAAACGCCCTCCAGTGCCAGGGAAGTCGCCCTGAAACCACAGCGAGTAAGGCAGCAGCACGCACCGCCCTGCCCCCGGGAGCAGGGATCTGGGGTTCTGACGGCGGGACAGCGAGTCACCTTTGTGAAGGATGCGGCCAGTGATTCAGAGCTGGAAACAACAACGATTCCCACGGAGGGAAGGAGATAGGAGGGAACCCGGCTCCCGTTTCCGTGCTGGGGACAAGGGTCCACACTCCCGGCCTTGGGGCCGGCCCTGGAACGCTGCTCCCAGTGGGATCACTGGGCTGGGGAGGGGTGGGATGGGGGCGACCTCCCTGAGCCACAGTCACACCAGTGTGGCAGGTGACGTGGTCTCTGCAGCTTTCCATTCCCATTCCTGTGCTTGTCCCTGTCGCTGTCCCCATCCCTGTCCCCATCCCCATCCCTGTTCCCGTCCCTGTCCCCATCCCCTGGGCAGCACAAAAAGCCCCTCCAAGGTGTGTTTGTGTCCCTCCCACACTCACACAAACCCCTTTGCCCTCCCCGCGATGAGGTGCTGCAGAGGCTCCCTTGTGCTGATCCACATCGACAGTCGCCAAAATCTCACCTTCCTGCAGAGCAGATCAGCAAGCTCTCGGTTTATTTACGTCTTTGACACCCCCCCACACACAGCATTTTGCCTCTGGATATCAAGTGCGAAGCTGCTGCCTGGAAGAAGAGCCGAGTTTAATTAGGGCACGCGCTTTTCTGCGCCTCTGACGAGGATCACAGCGTTTTTGTCCGGGAAAGGGGCTGCTGGAGGAGGGATTCATCCCTCTGGAGTGGAGGGGGGAGGCTCCTCTGAGGACTGAGCTCCCCTCTGTCGGGGTCCCAGGCTGGCAGAGACCCGAGTCCCCCCTCCTGGGGGCACGTAAGGGGATGGGGGAGGTGGGAAAGACGAGGCTCCTGCCAGAGGATCCCAGTATGGATCTACCCAGTATAAACCAGTGCTAACCCAGCGCCCTGACTGGGTCATGGCTGTCCTCAGGGACTCCTTTCTCTGGGGCTTCACACTGCCCACCTCCTGCCCTGTGACCCCCAGCACGGCTGATCCAGGGACAGCCACTCCAGGTAACAGGACCAGCTACTGCTGCTGATCCGGGTTATAATCAGGTTTGGACGTTGGGTGGGGTTTTGTGGGGTTTTTTCCTTAAATGAAATCCCTCATCTCCATGTTCCCACTGCCACATTTCCCCTTCCTGCCCAACTTCCCTCCCAGAGATCCAGGAACATGGAATGGTTTGGCCTGGAGGGAACTTAAAGCTCCCTCTCCCCAGCCCAGGCTTTGTTTCTCCCCAACAAGAGCTGCCCAGGACCCCTGGGGCCAGGTCCTCTCCCCCCTGAAGGGCTTTGCTCTCTCCCACATCAACAGGACTTAGTCGTGATGCCAAGATAATTCCCAGAGATTTAGGAGCTCATTTCATTTGATCTGGCTTGTTAATTCCCAATCAAGTGCTGATTAGAGGCCACGGGGCAGAGCTGGAAACGCACTGGCAGGTTCCTCAGCGAGACCTTGGTGTGGTTCTTGAGGTGGGGGGTAGAAGCTCCTGAGAAGGCTCAGGCTCTAACTGCACCTCGTGGCCTCGGGAAAGGGAAACTGGGAATCATCTGACAGGCAGATTCGGCCAAAAGGGGGGGATTTAATAGGATTCAACATATACAGACAACGGAGCGGAGCAAAGGACTCCTGTGCCCACCAGCTGCACCCCCAGCGCTGCTCCCCTGGCCCGGGGCAGGACTTTTGGATTCCTCAGGGCACTCATCCCGTGTGTCCCAGCGAAGAGCTGGGAGCTGCAGGCATTCAAGAGCTTCCCCAGGCTCCCCTCAGGTGACCAACCCCAGCTCTGGAGCTGTCGGTGCGGGGACAACGAGGAGCTGCAGGGGGGGGACACGTCATGGTCAGCTCCAGCTCCAGCTCCAGCTCCAGCTCCAGCTCCAGCTCCAGCACCGGAGAGGGAAGCTCCAGCCACGGCGCAGGAACATGCAGCTCCGGATGGGCAAGGAGGGATTCGTTCCTTCAGGATTCACCGCCGGCTGCTGGACCTCGGCGCCACCTGGGAGCTCTCGGCGCTCCGGCCGCGGAACCCCGCGGCTGTGACCTCCTCCAGGAAGCTGCCAGGAAAGGCTCAGGTCAGTGGGACAAAGGCCCAGCCTTGAGCCTTTGGACCCCACCAGGACCTGCTCCTCAGCCCCAGAGCTGAGACACAGCCCCAGCAACACTGGGACGGGGGCACGGAGGCACGGAATCAGGGAATGCTTTAGGTCGGGAAAGCCCTCTGAGCCCATCGAAGTCAGCTGTCAAGGCCATCGCTGAGCCCACGGTCCCCACGGGGCCACACCCACGGGGTTTTGAGCAATTCCAGGGCTGGGGACTCCACCACTGGCCTGGACAGCTCTTTCAGTGAAGGAATTTTTACCCAATATCCAACCTAAACCTCTCCTGGTGCAACTTGGGGCCGGTTTCCTCTGGTCCTGTCAGTGGCAAAGGGGCGACCTGCCCATGACACTGTGATCCAACAACAGGACACCCCCTGGCTGACCCACTCCAGTGGCTGTCCTGGGACAGCTGAAGGCAGGAGACACTAATCCAAGGGTAAATAAGCAGCTCCCAAAGCCAGGAATGCTCCCAGCCGGGAAGATGCTGCCGGAGGACGGTTCCTCTGGCAATGAGACACCAGGCTGACTCATCCCCTCAATGTGCTGATCAGGTGATCTCAACAGTAATGCTTAAAAAAAAACCAAAAAAACCAAAAAAAAACCACCCAAAAAGGATAAAGAAATGCGAACTAGGATATGCCACAAATCCTACAGGAATGGGATTTCCCTAAACTGGGTCTGGAGCAGCTCTTCTTGCCCGGGGTTGTGAACCCTGAGGGGTCTGAAAAATAATAAAGCCCTAAAAATCTCAAGCAAAAAGCCCCGCGCCAAGGCCCAGCTCTGAGCTCCGTGGGACAAAGCCGGGTGTCCAGGGGCACGGACAGGGCACTGTCCCCTGGCTCCACCTGCCTTCGTGTTCCAGCCCCAGCTCTTCTTCCTCCAGATTATTTTTAGGCGCTGGAGCCAGGCAGAACTGAGCTGTGGCAGGGAAGGACTCGCCGGGGTTTTAGGGAACCTCCCGGTTCTGTGCCGTCCGGAGCAGGTTGTGGCACATGACCTGCAACCCCTCAGGGTCCCTCCTCAGGCCTCTCTGAGAACCTTCCAAACCTGGAGTGAGCCCAAGTCCCACCTGCCCCAGAGGGATGAGCTGCACCGCGGCACAAATCCCCGGTTGCTGGGGTTGTTCCCAGCGGATCCTGTGGGGCCAGGGGAGGACCCAGCACAGGGAACCCTACAGGTAACTCCACGGATGCACCAAGGGCCCAGGGATCAAACCCCCCAGGAGGAACGAACCCACTCCCGGCTCCGCTCCGACCCCTCTGGAGCAAGGACGGTCCCCACGAGGCTCCGGTGCCGCCGCGGCGCCGTAAACTGGGTAACTGGGTCAGGCTCCGCATCCCGGGATTAGTCCCAGCAGGTTTGGGCTCAACCTGCCCGGGATGAGTCAGCCCCAGCGCCAGATGTTCCTCCTGCTCCCCGGGCATCCCTTTTTTTAGCCGATTATGGATCCTCTGTAACCCTTTCTCCTCCGAATGCTGCGGGAACTGCTTCGGGATCGCCGGGAGCGGGGCGGATCCCCGGGAGCAGAGCGGATTCTCCCTCCCCTGGGCCCCCCTCCTCCGGGCCCACAGATGTTGGTCCCGGTTCCAGTGGAGCCAGAGGAACAATGGAGCCCGGGATTAGGTGCTTACACGGCTGCTCGGCGCATTAACACCCAAATCCCCTTGTTTCTGGTGACATATCCGCCCTAATCCCGCAGGAATCAGGAAGGCCTGGGATTACAGGAGGGGTTGGGACACACTAAAATCTGGGTTCCCTCACATCAGACACCTCAGGGACAGGCTGAGATTTCCCTGATCCTCGGGCACTGTGCTGGAATTGTGGGGAACAGGAGACAGGAGACATTGCTGTTGTCCTTCCATCCTTAGGGGAACCTTATCCAAGAGAAAATGGATCATTTGGAGCCGGGCTGTTTCAGAACAGGCCTCTGCCATCCTTCCCCGGAGCTCCCAGGCAGGGCCCAGCTGGATCCAGCCCTTCCATAGGACCAGCCTTTTAGTTTTGGGGGTTTATCCCCTCCCCACTTCATTCTTTGAAACGCAAATTTGGATACAGAATCCCAGTTTTTCTGTAAATAATTCAGGGACTGTGCTGAGACATGGTGGAGCCCAAACCAGCCCGGGGTGGCTCCTGGCAGCACAAATCCAAGTGGAGCCCATGATGGAGCTGCAGATCCCAAGCTTCAGCAGCAGCCCAGGGTTTTTTCCCACCATCCCACCCCGAGCTGAAGGAAGGGCACCGGGAATCTGGAGGGAATTCCCCCTCCCCAGCCTGGCCAGCAGCGAGCTGTGCCGATGGGAAACAATCCCCAGCGTGGCCTCAACTCTCCCCTGCACCCAAAGTGAGTAATTTGGGTTCAGGAAAAATTATTTGTGTCTGTAAACCAGACGTTTCCCACCAGGAATTCCGTACCTCTTGGTGTTGTGGATGGTGGTGCCGCCCAGGACGATGCGGACGCCGGGGTTGGAGCGGTTCAGGTTGTACACGGCCAGCGCCTCCTCGTAGGTGGCCCCTCCGATGAGGAAGACGACGATATCCTGGGGCCTGGGATAAAGGCAACAAATCACGGAATGCTTTGGGTCAGAGGGATGCTTAAAGCTCGTCTTGTTCACCGGGGTGGAAGCCCCGTCCAACCCGGCCTCGAGCGCTTCCTGGGATGGGGAATACTGAGGAATACCCAGCAAATACTGAGCCAGGATCAGAGGAAACCAAGGATAAATCCTGCCCCGGAGGCAGCGATCCGCGATCCTCATGGTGCCTTCTCCCAGACCCCGCGTCACCCCCGGGATCTGCTGGGCTCAGGGCCGACAACAGTCGTTAAATCCCACAAAACCTCATCTCCCCCCAGCTTTCACCCCTGGCCCTGAGCAGCCTCCAGCAGCAGCACCTGGATCCCTGCGGATCCACACTCCCATGTTTAATGCATGATTCAGGCTCCGCTGCAGCTGGGAAATCACAATCGATTCCGGAGTCAGGCGAGGACACGGCGCTGCCTCGGAGCTCCCGGGCTCGGGGTGAAGGGCACGGAGCAGCTTGGGATCAATGGGATTTGTGCCTCAGTTCACCAGGGCAGCTGGTGTATCCCAGTGCCAGGGCTCCCAGGTGTATCCACGTACCTGTCCCGGAGCGTGTTGGGGCCCAGGTAGGGATACTGGCTGTCCTTGAGCTTTCCTTTGATGAGCTGGTCCAGCGTTTCCTGGAGCAGGGGCTGGTGCTGTGTGTACACATTCTCAATGCCCTGTGGTGGGAGAGAAGCTCTTTGGGAACCGGGAGAGTGAGGAGGGAGGAGGAACCAGCGGAGGCACCGCATCACCTGACAGGTGTTACCCACGAATTTGGGATTTGAGGCTCTTCAGCAACCCGTTCCCGTTGTCCTCAACGGAATCAGGCCCTGAAGCCACCGCCCTCCTTGTGAAATCCCGGCCCCAAGCCGGCAGCCCAACATTCCTGCCAGCTCCTGCCAGTTTTGGCTAAAACTAGCCCCTTTTCCCCCCAAAGCAGCTCGGTACCTTCAGGCCTTTAAGGAACTGCTTGGTGATGGCCACAGCGTCCTTGGGGCCGAACAGGTCACTGCCCCGGACCCGCTTGCCTCCGTACTCCACCACGGCCGACACCAGCTGTGCAGGGAGAGGGCAGGAGCCGTCAGCCTGGGAACAACTCCCTGGGCTCTGGGGCTCACGGAGCTCAGGGACAAGGAGCCAGGGAGGTGATCCCAGCGGCACTGCACACAGAGGTGAGGGGGCGCAGCAGCAGCACCCCCACACCCCCATCCTGCCTGCCCCGACCCTCCTGCACGAGGAGAGGCCTCGTCTCCATCGCCCGCGGCAGCAGCAGCAGCTCCTCCACGCGAGGTGACATCATCCTGCTCCTCCACCTCCTCCCCAGCTGCTCCTGGCGCTGCCGCCCGCTCCCTTCCCACCACCTCCTCTCCGTTCCCAGTTCCCAGCCCTTCACTGCAGCCCCTGCCTGTGCAGGAGCTGGGGAAAGAGGAGGAAGGAGAGAGGAAGCACATCCCAGCCCTGTGCAGGTGCCACGCTCCCCTCCCGGCCGACTCCTGCCATTTCCACCCTATTCAACCCTTCCCAACACCACAGACCAGCAGAAGGGTGGAAGGGCCCTCTGGAGATCACCCCGTCCAACCCCCAGGATCCCTGACATGGGAAACGGAGCCACTCATTTTAAAAAGCCTTTTAAAGCCACGCCCGCGGGTCCCAGCCGAGCTCGGGGCTCTGCGCAACAACCCAGCGCCGGGCTGACCCGGAGCGGGCAGGTTTCCCTGCTCCCCCCATGCCCCCCGTGCCCCCTGCCCGGGGTTACCTTGCGGTACCTGTCGGTGCCGCCGCGGGCTCGCAGCTCGTCCAGCAGTGCCGGGAGGCCGTTGCTGGCGTGGCGCTCGTAGCGCAGCGCGTAGAGCATCACCAGCCGCGCCGCGTCCAGCTCCGACACCCGCGGGCTCTGCAGCACCCGCCGCACGCTCTGCGGGGACACAGGCACACCTCAGCGGGGGCCAGGCCGGGCTGCGCCGGAGCACAGGGCCTGAGGGGCACGGAACCGGACTGGTGTCACTGGGGTCACTGCCTGAGGGGCACAGAACTGGACTGGTGTCACTGCCTGAGGGACAAGGAACCAGACTGGTGTCACTGCCTGAGGGGCACAGAACTGGACTGGTGTCACTGGTGTCACTGCCTGAGGGGCACAGAACCAGACTGGTCTCACTGGTGTCACTGCCTGAGGGGCACAGAACCGGACTGGTGTCACTGCCTGAGGGACAAGGAACCAGACTGGTCTCACTGGGGTCATGACAGAGGGACATGGAACTGGACTGGTGTCACTGCCTGAGGGACACAGAACTGGACTGGTCTCACTGGTGTCACCGCCTGAGGGACACTAATCAGACTGGTATCACTGGTGTCACTGCCTCAGGGACATGAAATCAAATTGGTATCACTGGTGTCACTGCCTTTGGGACTCTGATCAGACTGGTATCACTGGTGTCTCTGCCTGAGGGACACAGAACCAGACTGGTCTCACTGGCTTAGGGACACTAATCAGACCTGTCTCAGTGGTGTCACTGCCTTAAGGACTCTAATCAGACTGGTTTCACTGGTGTCCCTGCAGGAGGGGGAGGTTGACCACCACACTGGCTCAAAAAAACCCCCTCAGGCAACCCCTCCAGTTCCATTTCCTTTTTGGAAGGCACATGGCAGAAGCATCAAAGTCTCAGCAAACCTTTAGATGTGAGAAGTGGAGGAGCAAATCGCACATTTGGAAGCAAACGAGGGGAGGAATTAAAAGCACAGAAAGAGAGATCCCAGCTGGAGGGAAGAGCAGGGATCTCAGTTCTCGCTCCTGCTCTGCTGCTGGATTCACCACCCTGGCTCAGCTGTTTGCTGGGATCTGTTTGACTAATGCCGACTGGTTACAAAAACGCAGGATAAAATCCTGGCCTGTGAGGAGGACCAACAGGAACTTGAGCCTTCAAGTTCAGGAATTCACCTGTGAGGGGAGGGACGGAGCCCCAGGGAGGTTCCTGTGCCGGCAGTGCCAGGATCAGCGGGAAGCGTGGAGAACAGAACAGCCATTGTCCACGGGAGGAGCTGGGATTCCAACCCTCTGTTCAGCTCCCAGGGCTCCTGCACTGTGCCAGGGTTAATGAGAGCCCAGGGGAGGAATAACCCAAATGTCCTGGACCGGGGGGCCCGAGGCCACCAGAGACCGAACAATCCTTGAAGTGACATCAGGGGAGAACAATTCCACCCTTATTCCGGGCTCTGGCTGGTTGCTCCTTGTCCCGTGGCCTTGCCCTTCTCGCTGCCACAGGGAGCCGCAGCAGGGACAGCCCGGGGCAGGGTGGCTGCAGGGACAAAGATCCCACTTCCATGGGTTTCCATTCATTTCCGAGCTGCTGCAAGTTTTCCAGCGGCCTCAGTTTGTTGGAAGTACAACAGGGCCCTTCAGGCACGGGGCTGGAAGGGAACTGAGGCAGCTTTTCTGCTCTAAAAAACTGCAGAAACGCCGAGTTTGCGCAGACCAGGACCAAGGTGACCCCAGAAATCCCAGGATTCACCTGCCAGGGCTGGTGTCTCCATCCAGCTCCCAGCACTGCCACATCCCCACCCCCTCCCCAACACCCGGAGCTGGTGATGTGACGGCACCGCCACATAACGGAGGAACGCTGGCTGGTGGGATGCAAGGACAGGATTTGCCAAGATGCTTCTCAAGCCGGTTATTAACGGTGACTCATCCCTATCTGAGCCGAGCAGGGAGGAGCAATTCCATATCCAGTGCCCCCACCCCCAGGGGAGCGACGGGATCAAACCCAGGCCCGGGATGGAGTACCTGGAGGGCGCTGGAATGGTCATTCTGGCAGGCCAGCTCCTGCTCCACCTCCGACACCTCCAGCAGGTTCCGCTCGGCCACGAGGCGGGACAGCTCCCCCACCACCGTCACGTGCTTGGACACCGTCCCCGACATCTTCTTGAACTGAGGGTAGTTCTCCACAAAGGCCTGTGAGGAGGGGGGGAAACCAAGATAGTGGGTGTGCGGAGGATGGGGCACCTTGATCCCAGAAGCCTCCCGGGATTTCTCCCGTTACCAGGAGACTTCTGGGAGAGATGTACTTTTTATTCACTCCTAAAATTAAAGGGTGCAGAAAGTACCTCCAAAAAGATTCTTTACACCCCGAGCAGTGGCCGAGGTAAGAGCCCGCGCTCCGAGCTCCGGGACAAGCTGGGATGGGCTTTGTCCGTACCTTCATATCCGCGATGGACTCCAGCTTCTGCTGCTCCTTCGGCTTCCTCCTCTGGAAATCCTCCATCAGGTTCTTGATGTTGGTGCCAATCTCGGCGAAGTTCAGGTACATGTTCTGCACGGACAGGACGGGCAGCACAGGGAAAGAGTCTTTAGGAGCCGGGAGAAAGCAGCCCCCTGCGCCCAAGGTGCATCCCCCCCACCAAAACCTGCAGCTCTGCACTGGGGTTTGAAACAAAACCACAAACAGGACACCTTGTCTCCTGTCAGGTGTCACTGGCACAGCTCGGTGACGTTCACCACTGGCACATCCCCACCTCGATGCCCAAAATCATCGGGAAGTTCCCTTTCCCCAAACACGTGACCCCCCCAGACCTGGCTGCTCGTGGAGAACCCTGCAGGGCACCTACGTTGGCGTAGAACTCGTCGTTCTCAGCTGACAGGACGACCTCCCGCAGGTCCTTGCTGATCCCCGGCACCCGGGACAGGTCGATGCGGTTGTTGTTGATCCCCAGCAGCTCGTGCACCATGGCCTGGTACGTCCACTGCCAGGGGACAGAGGGAGGCAGAGGGGTGACCTTGCGGAGGCACAGCACTGGGAGATCAATTGGCATCAGCTGCACCCAACCCACGCTGCTCCCGCTCCCCCCGGGACGCACGGACAGCTCGGGTGTGCGCCCCTCGGACCAGCCGGGAGGTTACGAGGAGAAATAAAACACCACTGGTGGATAATCAGACGGGGAGAGAGCACAGAAAGATTTCACACGGGTTCCTCTCCCACATCCAACCCGTGCCCGGCCAGGAGGAGAACTCCCACGCCTGGGCGTGGCTCACCTGGTTCAGGAGCGGGGTGATGGCGTCGTCGGAGCGGTCCAGGATCAGGAGCAGGGGAGGGACCTCGGTGCGGCGGAAGTCGAACAGCTCGTACTCCTTCGTGATCACTTGCTGCGGAGAAACGGGAAAAACCCCCCTGGAACACCCGGAAAACGCTCCCTCTCAGCGTGGGTACGGGTACAGAGGGTGAAAACCCCGGCTGTGCTGCCGTGTCTGCGCTGCCAGGGAGGAGCTGAGGGCCCGGGAACGCAGCTCTCCAGAGGCCGTTTTGGGAGCGGAGAAGGATGTGACCTGCCCAACGCTGGGCCACGAAGGGAATGATGGAATTCACAAGAATTGACTGGAAACGGGTGACAAACCCAAACCAGCCAAAGCTGAGTTCCCCTCCAAGGGAGGACGTGCCGTGGTCGGGGGCTCCCCTCACCTTCACGCACTCGGCCAAGCGCTTCGCCGGCTCCGAGGAGAGCTGGTACCGGATCATGGGGCACTTCTTCAGGGACAGCAGCAGAGCAGTGAGCCCCTGGGTTGTCCTGGCCAGCTGAGCCGCGTCCCAGCTGCGGCCCTGGAAGGAAAGGCTGTGCCTCACATGGATGCACCGGCCCCAAACTGCCTCACATCCTTGTTCCCAAGTCCTAAAGTCTCGCGTGAAACCACAGCTGGGCCGGAGGAGCAGGTACCCCCAGGGCCAAGCCCGGGCTCCCTGGTGTTCCTCTCCTTGCCAAGGACCATTCCTTCCCCCTCCTGGCCCCTCCAGCAGGCCCCCATCGCCCCAGTTTGTGGTGGCTACTGGTGCGGTACCCAGTGCAAGGAGAACTCGCCGTGTTCCTACCCGGCAGCAGCCCAGGAGGTTGAGGGAGAAGACGTGTGGGTTCACCGCGATGTAGTCGCCGTAGAATTCCTAGCGGGGGAGCAGGACAGTGCCTGTCACCACCCGGAGCCGTGTTCCAGCACCGGCACCAACACCCAACCCCAATCACGGGCCGGACGCGCTGGCTCGGACCATCCCTCCACCCCAAACCCCTCCAATCCCCACCGACACCTCCCCTCCAGTCTGTCCCGTGCACCGTTCCAGTGCACACCACAAATGTGGAATTGTGGAATCACTGAGGTTGGAAAAGCCCTTTAAGACCATCAAGTCCAACTGCCCCCACCCCGGCCCCAGCACTGCCAAGGCCACCACTGACCCGTGTCACCAACTGTTACATCCACACGGTTTTGGACGATTCCAGGGATGGTGACTCCACCACTNATGTGGAATTGTGGAATCACTGAGGTTGGAAAAGCCCTTTAAGACCATCAAGTCCAACTGCCCCCACCCCGGCCCCAGCACTGCCAAGGCCACCACTGACNTTTACCTCTTAATCCCACCTTTGTGTCCATCCTTCCTCCCACCCAGGCTGGCTGGGAACAAGAGCCCTGCTGCTCCCCCAGCGTCTGTGAGCCCGGACCTTCCCTCTGCTTTTGGATCCACCTAAAACATCCAAACTTCACCTGGACTTCAGCCACGACCTCCTGCTCGTCGGCCTCGGCCAAGGCCTTCACGTCGCTCTTGCTGATGACGTTGCTGAAATCTGGGAGGAAAACAGCGAAGGGATGGTTGGGATCCGGGCAGACCCCGTGGGACAGCACAGCTGGATCCCCTCCAGAGCGGGAGCAAATCCCCCAGAGACCCTCTGACGCTGCCCCTGCAGGTGCTGGAAACCTGAGCCGCCTGCAGGGATGCTCGGAGCCCATCCCCTGCCCCTCTCCCCCGGCGCCCAGCCCCACCGCATCCCGCGGAGCCGCGATGACATCTAGAGGCCAACTTCACCCAATTCCCAGGATGCCACCGACTGATTCCAGGGCTGGAGGACCGGCCTTCAACCCCAACCTAGCCGGAGTCGTTCTGCTTCATTCCCAAAACCACAGAACGTGCCGTGGCATGAACGCAGGACACATGGAAAGCCTGGTACACCCAACATGGGAAGGCGCCGTGTGATCCACACTGGGATGTGGAGACTGTCCCACCCACACTGGGATGTGCAGCCTGACCCAGACCGTGGACCCTCAGGATGGTTCGTACTCACAGATGAAGTAGACGCTGTACTTGGGCCTCCGCAGCTCCTGCACCAGGAGCTCCACGTTCTCCTAGAAGGTGGAAAGAGCAGCGAGGAGAGCAGAGTCAAGGAATACGGAATCGCCGAAGTGCTAAGGTTGGAAAAGCCCCTGAGATCCTGCAGTTCGGCAGCCCCACGGCACCGCCAAGGCCACCGCTGACCCGCGGCCCCAAGTGCCACATCCACACAGGTTTTTAACACCTTCAGGGATGGGGGGGGGACTCCACCACTCCACCACCGCCCTGGGCAGCCTGTGCTGGGGCTGGACAGCCCTTTCCATGAGGGAATTACCCCCAGTATCCAACCTAACCTCCCCCTCTCTCCCCCGGCACAATCTGAGGCCGTTTCCTCTTGTCCTGCTGGAAGAAGAGCCCGACCCCCGACCCGGGGCAGGGCGGGGGCGGCCGGGCTCGGTACCTTGGTGGGCCGCAGGAAGCAGATGGCCTTGAGGTGCTTCATGGGCTCCCTGTTGGGCGAGTCGAGGCGCTCGAAGAGATAAACCTCTCGCTGCAGGATCTCGGACTGGGTGTACACCACGCTC
>VZRE01014835.1:0-57389 GCA_013396775.1 Cephalopterus ornatus
GCCGGCTTGCCTTTCGGCAGACTGGGACAACCTGCTCCTGTGCCTTCAAAACTTGCTTCTTGAAGCACGTCCATCCCTCCTGGACCCCTTTGTTGTGCGCTTGGTGCCATGATCTAGTGAACGGACTGGAGTTGGAGCAGGGTTGGACTTGATGATCTCTGAGGTCTTTTCCAACCCAATCGATTCTATGATTCTATGATTCTATGGTATTAATATTACTAAGAACTGGAAAAGTTAGTATGTGTATCAAGATCTGTAGCTCAACTGAACAGTTTCTAAATAGTAAAGCCAAAAATTTTTATAAATTACTGACAGCACGTACTGTAGCCATGCCCAGTTATCTAATATGTTAATTAGTAGTTTCTCATTTGAAAGCATATTTCAACTATATTTCTATGGTAGTATAGCTCACTGAAAAACTTATGTACATGCTAGTTAAGACATAAATGGGAACTTGCCACCAGAGCTGGCAACCCGTGAAGTAAATGCCACTGACATAAATATCAAAGTATACTAACTAAACACCTTGAAAGATAGGAGAAAAGAAAGGTTATTGTGGGGTCTTATTCATAAGTGAAGCATGTGAATGCTAGTCAGTACTTTCATCAGAAAGAGTCCCTGGTAGATTCAGGGTTTTATATAAAGCCTACAAGAGATCATGAGAGAAGTGAGGTAGGCGGCCAGTGTTCACTGATGCCCAGGACCTTTCACACCTGGGTTTATGTATGGATTTTCATCTTTTGTCTGTATTTGATCAGTCGTGTGCGGCCAACAAAATATGTGTGTCTTATTTGTTCAAATCCACATTCTAATCAATCATGAGACTCAGAAATATGGAAGTTATGAAATAATATGTTAAAAGGACAACATTCATCAGAAAAAACATTTTCAACGTATTAGAGGATATGCTGTAATGATGAAATTAGAAGGAGAAGAAGTTACTGAGATGTAATGGTACAAAAGCCATTTTATGGCAATTAGACTTCACTTAATGCAACCCATGATTGAAGAGAAGAAATTTAGAAGAAGAAATGAGATTTCGTTCCTGGCATATGTGCTAAATTCAATTACACCTAACAAACATGCTGACAGTGTGCTTTTCATTTTCTCATTCACAGAGAGACAATGTATTTAAGCAGTTTAATTGTTCAACATGAAGCAATGAAGGGTATCAAGCTAAAAAAACCCCCAACCACCCAATTCTTCAGGAGCATTTAAAATACATGCTGCAGCTGATAACACTTTGTGTAAAGTAGAATAATTTTGACTGCTTTTTTATTGTTTGTTACTTGTAAAAAAATATTTCTCTGAAAACTGAAACATAATATTGGTTTCTTTTAATGAATAAAATATAACTAAAAAATGCTGTTAAAATTATGCAAAAGGATGGTCACAATGCATAGCTAGAGTACAAATAGTGATTCAAATAGCTGCATTTTGTATTTAGATCCAAATTTAAAAACTCCACTGAGGTCAATTTACTATGTATCTAGTATTATGTACATTATACTAATGTTATTTTTGCTTAAAATGGTAGATGCCTTATCTAAGATTCTGTTTGTAGATCTATTTGCACCTCTATTACTTACAATAGAAAACATATATATATTCATAAAGTGAATTTGACCTTACATAGTAGGACTAGAAAATGCCTCCTTCTTAATCATTTACTTCATCTTTGTGAGCTAAAGTGGGTTCACCTTTTTATTATTTACAGTTATCCTTAAAGACGATGCTCTTGCCATTTCCTTGTTCACATGGGTTGTGGTGAATTAGGTCTAGTGGCATTATTATAAATTAAACAACTCCAAGGAATGATCTCCAGCATAGAAAGCTCGTAACATCAAATGCTGGGCTCTGTCACACACTACTTATTGACATCATGAGCTAGAGGTCTAAAAACCTCATTTTTTCCTTGCTCTATTACTTCTATTCTTCTTTCTGAAACCAAACAGAATTCTGTGTGCTAGTGTAACGGTTTGGATCCGACTTTTCTGCTGAATGTTCAAACTTTATAGTTTGCAGCTTTTCCTCCCCTCACATTCTCTATGAACAAAAGGGAAAGGGAGAAGGGAAAAGCTATTGAAACGTCGAAATAACCAGATTAAAGCTGTACAAAAATATACACATGTATTTACACTTACATATAATTAGAATACTATGTACACAGAAGAAGGGACCCCGAACACCTCTCCCTGCCCCAAAGGGAAAAGGGAGAGGAAAAAAAACCCAAAACAGATATACACAATCAAAACCCAGGAGTAACCAATAAAGAACTAACAAAAGAAAATCTTACTACTCTCCTCGAGATAGCAGAACTGCACCAAGTGACCGCCGGCACTCTCCGCTTCCGAAAGTCCACAAGGCCTCACTGGGCCTCACTCCTCCACACGAGCAGAGCCGATAGCAGAGAACCTGCTCCTGGATCCACCGGGAAGGAAAGAGAGCAAGAGGCTTCTCCCCTTTTTTATTTATACCCTGGTTTACGTAAAAAATCACATGGAATACTGGGAAGATGACCACTTCCTCGGTTACAACCTGGTCACTAAGGAAGGTCTAAAATCAAAACTACTACAGTGAGCAATTTTAAGATTCAAATAATAATTCTTTCCTGCTAGGTCAATAAAGCTGGAGTGAATATTGGACTTTAAATGCCACCTTATAAATTACTCTTTAGGGTCCATATTACAATTCCAAACATTTCAAGTATATTTTGCTAGATGCTTTCAAGATGGTAAGCTGATTTTTCTGTTGTTGTTTCAGAAAATTATAAATTAATTAGTCTTTGGGCAAAACTCTTCATCTTTTGTAAATAAATAGAATTGGTCAGATTTTCAGCTTATATAAGTGCTTGTCACTCCAAAGAAGTCATCTTATGTTAGTTGTAGTTAAACTTTATGAAAAATAATCTAAAATTTTTACCTGACATTTTCAAAGATTCTGTTTGATTCAAAAGATAGAAATAAAATGTGCATGGCTCAAGATAACACCTCTTAGGGACACATAAATATGCTGGTTACAGACCCTGCTCTTCAACATGCAGTTCTATACCTTTGATGATACAGTTCAAGAGCAATCTGTTGATTTGCCAACAGAAGTGCACTAAAATGCAACAGTTCAATACACAGCCATCTTTACTTAATTTAAAGCTTTTTAATTGAATGTCAATTACACAGTTATAATCCATATCTTATTACAAAGTACTATACACATGCATTTTAAATAGCACATTTTCTTAACTTAAACCATTTTTCTTTTTAGAAACCATTGCAACTAAACGATCAATTGTGATTATGGTAACAGGCACAAAGCATTTATTACTTAATGTGATTATTTAATTATAAATTATAAAAACCCCAAACCAAACAACCAACTCTCCTATTTTATTTTCTATTTAACCAATATTTCCCTGCATTAAATACTTTTCCAGGGTAAAGTATTTCTCACCTTTTTTAAAGTTACCTATCATAGGATTTGAGTATTTTCCAGAAACTAATTAGACTCACAATAGCTTAGCAATCTCATTTACTCTTAACCTCACCCCTTCCACCTTGATCCATGTCCTATTTTCTTCTTCTTAGCTGCTTTTTATAGTGACTACGAGGATACTAATTTGAAGTGAGTTTTGAGCTTTGTTCTGAAAGCTGAGAGAATTGTGGTCAATCTAATATCCTCTGACAGGGAATCTGAAATCTTTTGTTCTCTTTATTGAATTAGCCTATATTCTGCTCCCATGAGCTTTGTTTTTCAGATTGATAGATTCATGATTAATACAAAAGAGAACAACTAAGGGTGACAATCTCTTCACGTAGAAATATACTGTGCATCACATGGGAAAAGCATTTCTTACAGGACTTTCACATTTGGGATAGAGACCACATCTTTGACCTGGCAATTGTAAAGGATAACAATAGTCAGCATTTGTTGTACTTCTATTGAAGAAATATAAATTTCAGTAATTCATTCAGGAGATTTTCAGCGAAAAAGCCAGGGCCTAATCATAATACAGTAGTCTAGGGTACAGCTTTATAGTCGTCATCCTCAGGTGGGAAAAGGCCTTTTTCAAATTTTTAACTATTAGTTCATTCTGTGACTGAATGCCAAGGAATCCAAATGGACTGCTTTGATGGTCCAGCTAACTTGAGAATCCGTCAGTATAAAGAGATAGCTTGAAAGATGGTAGCTCTAGCAAAATTAATACTGTCTTCTTCTCAAGTCATTTTCTGGCTTGATGGAATCTGAATTTGTATAGCTGCTCTATCTTAAGAGCTGATTCCTGTGGGATAGGGGAAAGACACTGGGAAAGATGAAAGCTGAGACCAATACACATATTAGAGATAAATAACATGGTGGAATTATTGACATCAGAGATTATGGACTATCACAGTTATTCCCCAATGAAAATATTCCTGCTAATGTAGGTGTTTATGTTAAGGATGTTTATCAAAAGAATTTTTGAGAAAGTCCTCAGAACATCAGAATTAAGGGGGAAAAAAGAATATAGAATGCATTCCTTAGATTTTTCTTATATTCATGGACTAATTAAGGAATGGGAAGATTATGGTTCTTGTAAAAAATCAACTATGAAATTCTATTGATATGTGTTACTATTGAATAGTCATTATGAAGCATTAGGGAATTGATGTCTATATCACATTTTTAATCTGCTTTATAGAATATTTGAGATGTGTGTACAACATCCTACTATTTGTTTGTAGTAGTCAATTTAAACTATTTCAGGGAACATATGCATTATAAATGAAATACTGAAAGATCCAGCTGAATAAACACTTACATTTCCCATCAACTTCAAAGGTCTACAAGTAGACTTTGTGCACAATTTAAAATGAAAAATATGTAGTACATGCATCTGCCCTTTTACATTTAAAATGCTATTCTGCCTTATCTAAATTATATATGTTTTGAATCTTTCTACATTAAATGTAGGTGGAAGGATGAAGCTTAATTTGTAATATTTCTCCACAATATATGTTTATTGGCATTCAGACAGGTTTTATTATCAATACTTATTGTACCAAGTGTGAGTTTATGTGTCATGAACCCATAAATATTTCAGAATATGTGTCTAGTAAAGTTATTGTTAAAGTCCATTAACACTTTTCAAGGAGAAGTCAAATATTATGATACCTGGATGTTCTAGAGCAGAAATACAGAGTTTAGTATCAGGGTTTGGTTTTTTGGGGGGAGGTTTTTTTTTGGTGTTTTTTTTGTTTGTTTGTTTGTTTGTTTAGGGGGTTTTGGTTTTTTGGTTTTCGGTTCTTTATTGGGGTTCTTTTTATATAAAATCCAATTATATTCTTAAAACATTTTTTAATTAGCATGGTTTTTATTAACTGCAGCTCAAATGTGATCTTTAGTTCTTAAATAAAAAACTTAAGTTGCTAGAGGGAAGCACATTCACTGACTACAAGTACTCATTTAGAAACGAACCAGAATGAATTAAAACCATATAAGTAAGAAATGGTTGTCTGACACAGGAAGCTGTTAAAATGAATTTCTGGTAGATATTGCTGATGATGCTGAAGTCAATAGAATGAATTTTTTTCGTTTTTTTTAAAGGAGTATGATTTCCTTCAAAATAAGCTGCATGGCAGTAATCCTTCTGAAAGTAAAATGTCAGATTTTAGAAATATACTTGCAGAGAGAAGAATGATTGCATTCTGATTTACATTAATATAAAAAATATCACTACGTGAGGAAGAAGTTAATCCCCGCTCCTATTAACACTTCACCCATGAAAATGAAATCATAGCATTTGATCTTTCTCTCTGTGAATTTAGTGTATTGAATTTAATAGAAAGACAACCTCATCACAGCTAAGTCCAGCACTGGCCCTGCTATTCTAATTAGACTTTAACAATATTAGTTTCTTTTTCCCCTCATCTTTTTCCTTCATTTCCCTTGACTGGAGTGCAATTTCACCAAAATGTAGTAGACTAATCATTAACTGGCAGAAGCATGTAGACTGAAACTTTAAATTGACCATCACAGCAGTAAAATACCAGAAATTTATAGAAGCATAACCGTTTCTTCTGCTGAGTGTGTGATAATTGTTTTTCTGCTCATTTACATCCAAAAGTAATTAAGCTCTACAACAAAACTATGTACTGTTGTATTGGTGCAAAGTCTGCTGTTTGAGGTTATTCAGAGATCCCATGAAAACATCACAGTGGGAACTGTTGTTCATTTGCATTGTCACTTCCTAAAAATTTGCAGAAACATACCCTTGAAAGAATTAGGTCACACAAAATGTGGCCTAAGGGCTTCTCCTTTCTGTTTTCCCCAGTGGAGTTCTGCAGCTGATGCGATAAAAACTGTTCTACATCAATAATTTTTTGAGTTTATGTTTCCTGAAAAATTTATTTATCTTATGGAAATAAACCATCTTTATCATTCAGTGGGAAAATTTCCTTGTCTTTCCTTCCAGATCTTATTTCTTGATACAAATGCAGCAGTGTTACAGTCTGAATCTTCTTCAGACAATTATAGTTAAAGCCATGCATTAAAAACGCATGTCTCAGTAATATTAGAAAATTATTACAGCAAACTTTGCTTTCCCTGGATATTACAATTTACATATAAACAATTACAACTTAGCTGAGAAGTTTTCTTTCTCATGACATTTCTTACCAAAGTCTCACAGTGTTTCATGGTCATGTGTGCCTTTTCCTTTTATAGGGTAATGGATAGCTGTTGTTTCCTTGTACTATTGATACTGTGAAAAAAGCTATGAGATAACAACGTAGCTAGTACTTTTCTTATTGAAAATAAGCTAATTAATCACTGTAGTGGGCAGAGAAAAGCTAACTGCCTCTCTCATTTACTCTTCTGAAACACATTGATTTACATGGTAAGGAATGAATTTGGCTTACAACAGTATTATGCCCTTCATTTCTTTATATATGCTTGCTTCTTTAGTTAGGAAATGCTTTGATATAAATAAACAGACTTTAGTCCTGATTTTGTAACCACTTACACATTTGTGTGACAGTTTCCTGAGTCAGACCTACATCTGCTTATGATACCAAACCCACATTTTATGTAGCATGAGAATTATCTTATTCAGAAATTTTGTGTGAATTTTGTTGAATTCCATTTTCTGAAGCTTCTGGTACATGTACTAAAATATCTTCCTTATCTTCCTGTATTTTCTCCTCTATTTTTTTTTCTGTTAATTTTTTTTGGCCTTGTCTATTTTATGTTAATATCTTGCTTAAGCTTACAATGGTACGCATGATTCTAACATCTCATTTATGCTTGTTCACTTTGTCTTGTGGTCATGGAAGTTTTGCCTTGAATATTTGGAGGGATCTCCTGTGAGTACAACAGAGAAAGATCATCTTTATATAGTTTCTATAGATTGTACAGTACAATAATATCTTTAACTGTTATTAAAATATAAATAAATAGACAAGGAATAAGCTTTGGATCATTTATTATATCTGTAAAAACATAAACAGCCATAAATAAATGAAGATAGATTCAGAATAACCATCTGTTAGGAAGTTAGTTCAAGTCAAAACACTTAAAAATTGGCACTGTAGACTGTATTCATGTAAATATGTATTTAGACATTTAAATATGTAGCCTCATGTACAGATGTTCTGATTCACTGCAGCCTTCATTTGGGAACTGCTAAGGCCTCAGGATCAACCTGCTCAGGTAACTTACGAAAATTGGATTCAGGTGCTAAACTTTGTGTCTCTCTGCAAATATTGGCACAAGTTCATAGTCAAGCAACAGGTCTGTCTATACAGCTGCTTCCTTGCCAAATCATAAGCATAAAGGTCACAGGGGCATTTCTCCGTGAGTAATTAATTTGATCATTGGGTGAAATCTCCCTGATCAGGAAAGAGGCAGATTTGAAACTACATAGGCTGGGCTTGTTTCCTGCTTCCTGGGAGCGTGCTTCACCACTAGGTTTTCAAAGTATAAAATCTAAGGCAGCCATTGCTGCCATTGCTCATGTATTTTTTGCCTGCCCTCCTAAAAACACAAGGCTTAATGGGTCACAAGGTTGTTCCATAAATCTTCCCCCACTTCCTGCCCTGTGGCCCTCGCCCCTTAAACTCACGTAACTTTTAAACTCATTGTCCAAAGTCAGTCAAACTGGAAAAGGGACAGAGTTTCTGAAAAAATAAGCGTCTCGGTAGAGAGGAGAGATCCAAATTCATAAATTCATGCCCGTGATGAGAGAACTCTTGGTAGGGTAATCAAGAGGTACAATGTGTCAAAACGTGCCTAGTTTATGCTGCCGTTTAGCTGGTAGAACTTGTGGGAAACAAATTGTTATTGTAAAGAGGTGTAGTACAAAACCAGCACACGTCCGTGGGAAGCAGGTATCATTACTGTCTTGTGGCACAATTTGCTCTTCAAGAAGTCATTCAGTCTCACCCAGAAGGAATAGCTATCTACCATCAGGAAAACTTCTGATCTGTAGCTCCACACTAGATGCAAGTATTTAAGTCTCAGAGAAAAACTATATTTTAGACACTGTTCTGCTCCCTGTTCCCCACTGGCTGCCTCTGTGAGACACACTGATCAGCCTTTCACTCACTTGGACACTGTTCTTGGGAATCTAACTCCTACTGTATGCCATGAGGTAAATCTAATGCAGCCTTACTGAGTCTCCTGCAGAGCCCACATGACAGATATTAAGTGTTGCAATTCCTAACTTGGTCTGAAATCTCCATTCTGACTCTAAAAGATTTATACCACAGTGTTGTCTCCTGCCCTGTGTCTCTAATTCTGCCTGACTGCTTTCACATTGTCTTCCATGGACATGTGAAGTTAAGTCAGTCTGTTAGCTGAAAATTGTGAAAATTGTGCTATTATTGTTCCTCTCCTATAAAATCAAGTTCTTATCTTATTGTACCATTTCCCCTACAGAGCTAGAACCATGACCCCTGCTTAAGCGATTCTGAGCTGCTAGATATAGATACGTTACAAGAGTGAGGATATGTAAATAAACTGATATTAGCCTGAATTCTTCAGTGTCTTCTGAGGATTCAGTGACAGTGGCTATAATCTCTTCCAGACAACTATCAGCAGTTTCAGGAGCTGTTGAGGCAGATGGCTGAGACACTAGATCTGATAACAAGCATGCTAAAATGACTTATTGACTCTTCCGCATTTTTTGCTATTAAGTAGAGAGGAAAGCTTATGCCTCTCTAAAATGAGGATATTACCAATCCAGCAAGAGATTTCTGTGTTACTCTTTTTTCTTTTTATCCATACGATTAAAAGAAAAGAAGACAATAGGAGAGGTCTCAAGCACTGGAAGGCTGTTGGTACCTCTCTTCTCATGGACTACTAACAGCTTCAGTTCACCTCCTCCATCTTATAAAGTCAATATGTAAGCGGATAGCACATTCCTGAAAGAGCCCCATGCTTACATTAATATCGTTGACATTCCGTTCTAATCATTTCCCAGAGCAAACTTGTAAGTAGGCAAGATTCTTGCTCATAACTGTAAAGCAAAGATATTGAGTTCTAGCTACAGATGTGCGGATAAGCCTATCTACTAAGCCTTTTCACCATGTTTTGCTACAAAATGACAGTGGAAAGTCAACAGGCTCAGATGTAACTTATCAATTGGCATCCAGTGGGATATTTTAAATTACGCTATGGAATAATGATGCTAACCCATAATGCATATATTCATATAAATTAAAACCTTTATGAAGCATACTTAGAAAAATTAACTAGCAAGAGGAATGTCCTTGGCTTCTCTTCCTCCACTCTCAGCCTTTGTTTGTCTTCTACTCCTCCCATGTCCACATTCTTCTCCCTGGGACAAGAAATGTCTATTTTACTTATCAGTCAAGCACCTAATTAACTTTGGTTGTGTTGGGACAAGTAATGCAGGAGGACCTTTCCAGATATCACCATTCAGTGATAACATTTCTTGGGGACTCATGAAGAAATTACCTCACATTAGTTTATGGAGACTAGTATATATTATTCTTTTCCCTTCAACTCCCATAGTTGCCTTCAAAAGTCATCATTCTGCTCTAGATGCTGTTGTCCAAAAATGCTCACTGATATTTTTCTGAAGCAGAGTTTTCTGTTAATCTTGAGGTAGTGCTTTCAGCAGGTACCAATTCAGGCCTGCAGCTGCAGAGTTGGATCAGAGACCTGTAAACTCACTGCAGTCGTTAGCATTAAACAACGTAGGAGATGAAACAGCCATCTGTGGTCTGCTGGAGAGAAGTGATAAAGGAATTTTGTGAGGTGTTACTTCTTCCTTTCCTCTGGAGGCTGACCCTACCCACTGAGCAATAAAAATTCCAGGAAAACTGCAAGAGATTACTCTTGAAATATGTCCCACTTAGATATTAGTCAGGCTGACTTCCAGGTTATCTTTTCAAGGTGTCCCAAATTTATCTAAAAAGCCCCTTCATGACATTCCTTCACAGGAATGGACATTTCATTGTTATTAATGTAAAACTGACTATAATGTGTGCATGTACTCTCAGATCACCCAAGTGTGAGAAAGCATATTTAAGTTGCCAGGGAATTTTCTTGACAGCTTTTTGCTTTTGCTCTGCATTATAATACATGAAAATGCAAAGTTCAAGTACTCAAACACATTGTGCACTGCTGTGCTATATAATGTTTTCTTGGCTCTTACAAAGCTCTAGGCTGGCCAGAGTTGACCAAGAGCAGTCAGCCATATCACTTTTTCCTTCTCTTGTCTCTTCCTTGCTGTCCTGACACGCATGTGTGTGTGTGCGTGTGTGTGTGCGCGCACGTGTGTGTGTATGAGCTGTTTCCTTCTGAAGCTGAAAAGTTGAAGACTTGTTGGGCAGGAGGGCTGGGCGGGCTATAAGACATGTGAATGGTGAGAAGAAAATTAAGATTCTAGTTACAAAATGTAGCATGGTTTAGCTATGTTAGAGAATGAAAACGGTCATTTGCCAGGATTGTCTGGAGAATAAAAAATTACAAAATTTCTAATCCCATGCTTGAAAACACTGTCACAGCCGCGTGTCAGGATAGCAAACACTCAAATGACCACAGCAGAGGAGATGAAATTACTGTAGCTAGTTCACTGCCATCAGCCTATAGAAACATGATATATGCAGCAGTTTTGGATGACCAACCGCAAATTCACCTGAGAATCAAAGATTTTTTTTCAAACATGACTGTTCAGGTTCACCACTTTTGTAATTAAGTGAAAGGATATTAAGAAAAGTATTACAGACTCAACTAGAAGTGGTGCATTGTTAGCAGTTGGACGTTCTAGATGTTATGACACTTGCATGATCAGTGTTAACTGGGTTCCAGTTCACCGTACTGAGCACGTCAGGTATCCTGTTTGCTCACAGAAAAGCCATTTTTACTTCCACACATAGTTCCAGAATAGATGTTTAAAGGTCTTTTTTTCAGCAAATGTGTGAAAACAAGTACCGTCTAAGCATAAGATTATGTGCTTATGGATGATTGCAATTCTTCAGGTGTAAGCAATGCAAGTAAGAGCAATGTTTTTCCCTATATTCATACATGCCAACAGTAAAATTGTATCGTGAACACAAGAAATCAGAAAAATATATTCTTAATTCTTTCTCCTATAGCTAGGACCTATGACTGCTTTTTATTTTTGTCAGAAAAAATACTATCTGGAGTGGGAAAAAAGACCTTGCATTAGTAATTTTTACTGGGACAACACCATTTTCTTAAAACATGAAGAAAAGTAATAAAGTATAATAAAATAAATATATGGGTTTATATATTAAAAATCTTTTTCTCTCAAAATATTGTAATATATGTGAATACTAGTTTTATCTTAAAAAAACTGCTAATCATTTCCCATTTGGTGCAAACAATTTTATTTAGGCATCACTAAAGTGTTGTGATCCCTTTGTGAAAAAGTTAGGGGTGCATTTTAATAAACGCATTCTAGGGTCTATGATATCTATAGTGGCATAGTAAGTAATGATTTTATATTGGATAGTAAAGGAAGTAATCTTATAAAAGTGGCATAAGGAGCAAAACAAAAGGTTTTGTTGTGTATTGCAGGAGTATGTTAGTCTGCTAAATCTCAGTAGGTGGTCTGGGTCAGGTTACTGAAAAAAAATGTAAATATCTTCTGTCACCTGGTGCAGGTATAATTTAGACAAGAAGGTTGAGTGTTTTCCAGCTAAGAGTTACTAATGAAATAGTTCTTATTCACTTACCTTTCTTCACATTAGAAAAAAAATAAAAATCAGTCTGCATGTGGTGTATGTGCAGTTTCTACATTGCTTTCAAAAGGCTTCAACTTACACAATTCAAATCTGTGAATCTGCAGAAACACCACACCTAGGGGACGCAATTTCCTTTTTCTTTTTGCCTGTTTTACATTCCTGTAAGTAAAGACTACACATCATAATACATTTTAGTTTTAAAAAAATTAGCTTTTTTCTGTTTGCTTGAAAAGCTGTTATAAATTCAAATGTATGTTTTTCTTAATATAAAATGAATAGCTGTTAACTAGCTTTGATAAGTATTTTTTGGTGTCCTTCATGTTCTTCATAAAAAGAAAGTAAATTCACATTTTAGGAAGGTTATTTTTGGGGGGAGGGGAAGTTGTTTGGTTTTAGTTTTTTTTAATCTACGATATGCATTGATCCAACTGGAAAAGCTCAGAAAGGAACAGTAGTCAGATTACTAAATTTATTAAAATACATTTCTACATATTACAAAAATATAAAGAAACATCAGAAGCAGATATCCTGACACTTACAGTACTGATATCTGGGGAGTGGGGTGTTCCTTTCTGTCTGGCTTGAGGATAAAATAGCACATTCCAGTTTCAGTGCTAGCTGTCCTTTAAGCTGCATAAATTCTGTCCTTGTCCTACAGCAATGAAAGAAATCTTGGCAAATCCACACAGTCATTCATAGCTTTCATCTCCTGGTCCCTTCTCAAATCACTGCTAAAACACCTTCTGTTGACTTCAGGTTCTTACTTATTTAACTTAATTAGGGAACAGTGAAACTAGAAAACTGGCAACTTCATGCATAGCCAGCAATTTATAGGCATATCTACCAATTTACTCCCATAATTTTGATGGGAAATTTTTCATATCTTGACCTATTTTTATATGATTGCATTCCACAGAATTGTTAGCATTAGAAGGGACCTGTGCAGATCACATAGTCCAACACCCCTGCCAAGGGAGGGTCATCTAGAGCAGGTGACACAGGAATGTGTCCAGGGGGGATTTGAATGTCTCCGGGTGGGGAGACTCCACCAACCTCTCTGGGCAGCCTGTTCCAGTGCCCTAACACACTCAAGGTAAAAAAGTTTTTCTTCATGGTGAGGTGAAAATTCCAATGACAATAAAGGGCTCGCTCTTCTGTCACAAAGTTATAAAAGCAGTCATTGAAGTAATTTAGTTGCCAAATTTTTGATGGCTAAGCTAGACCAGATAGGGTCCTTGAATGGTAATGATTTTGAATGCTGAAATTAGACACAACCATTTCCATTAGTACATGGCAGATGTACAAACATATCAACACTTATTAACACAAAGTAATGAAGCTTTTTGCTTCTGAAGAAAAACCTGGGGCTTTCCCTTAAGAGCATTTTTGGTTACATTAATAAAAACTTCCATTGGAGGAAGGAGGATGCATTGTTAAGCATCTTGGGATTAAGTATGTGTGTAACTCAATGTAAAAATTGGCTGGTTTAGGACTACATTTCATACTGAAATCAGCAATCTTTAAAGCATTTGGAGACTTTCAAGTTTGTCACTTTGAATTACTTTAAAAAATAAATTATGTTTATTCCACATACATGCAAAGATTTGTTTTTTCATGGTTTAATTCCTTTTGCATTAATGATGCTTTATTTGGATGAGGAATAAATGGGATGGACAAATGTTATTTCACATCAGTCCAGAAAAGCTATGCAAATTTTGCACACACAAACATGATTTTCAACTAAAAAATATTATTTACATGCAAAGCAACTGGAAGAACATCAGATTCACATAACTGATGCAACTCTTGTTGCACTTTAAGCATGATTTGTAACTAATATATTGTTTTGCAATACTAAACAACATACCGAGGCCACAGAGATCTCAGACTCCAGATTCCGTTCCCCTGTTGAGCATGCTGTTTATGTAAGATTATTTAACTCTACTTTGTTTGATATTGATCTGCAGCACAAACATAGGCAAACTTCAAAGTCTAAATTAATTGGAGAAGTTTAAGTACTTATAGAGGAAAAAAACCCCACAATAATCTCTTATTTTTTTCCCTCATTGGTCAGATATGTTTGCTAATAATTTTTGTTACAGAAGCTGTGATTTCTTTTTCATTTTTGTACTTCTATTAAAAAAAAAAAAAAAACCAAACCCTGGGCTTAGAAAGGATTACATCTGATATTGCTAACATTTCCTGGAAATGGAGAACTGCGATAACAGCTGCTGTCTTGGCTCATTTTCAGTCGGGTTTTTTGCTTCGTTGGGTATGGGTTTGAGGTTTTTTTGTTTGGTTTTTTGTTTTTTTTTACTGCAGCGATTTACAAGTAGTTGCAGCTATCTCTCGTAGGCTTACATTGTTAGTAAAACATCGTAAGTCAGTCAAATGTTTCCCTTCCAATCAGAGCACTTCCTTTCCTTACTGAGTTGTTGACTTTCTGAATAGTATTTATAGTAACAGCACTTACATTGTACAATAAATGCTAATTTATGAAATAGCTGCATATGGAAGATAACTATAGGAAGAATCTATATTTTGTGTTAAAGCAAAATGCCTTCAATGAGAATTAAAAAATTCTTTTCTGAGACATGATGGGCTGAAATGTCTCTATATTAGTATTCTTTTTAAATTCCAAGCATACATGCTCTCTTCTTGGGTTGAAACATTCTTCTGCAATCTCTGCAGTACTGTAGCATTGTAAAGTGACAAACACTCATCACTGGTGATGAAAAATAGAAAGAAGAGCCAAGTGAAGTAAGAGACAAGGAACTCAGTGTTGATAGTGTCAAAAAACAGGTCTGTACCTCTTCAAAGATTTGGCCTTCTTTAAGTTATATTACTATGATCAGCTTTAATGTTTTAAAGTGCTTTGAAAGATACATGTTATTTTTTTTAAATTATGTTTCATAGTTTCCTGTCAGGGTGTAAATCATATTTTATTAATTTTTCAGCCAAATCTGTGCCCCTTTCTTTGGCATATGATTAAGCTTTCAAAAGCCGTGTTATACATGTTGTTATCTGTTACTATGCCAAAAGTTTAGATTTGTTTTGAATCAAAACACATAATAATTCTCCCTATGACATTTGCAACTTCAGCAAACCTTTCTTCATGAAATACATTTTCCTATTTAAAGAGTAGCACTTCCTTTCATCACATTTGAAATGGCTGGTGAAAAGCTCTAGCAGCCCAAGGGGATCTCTGCACCATTTCTCATTCTGGGATTACTCTGTGCTGAGCAACTGCAGATATTCCACCCTGAGCAACCTGATCTAGCTTTGGAAATGGAGCTGACTTAGAGCAGAGCATTTGGACCAGACGGCTCAGAGGTTCCTTCCAACATAAATTACTCTATTAAGTCTTCTTTCCAACACTCTAGCTTTGAGACCAGCCTGCATGAGGCCAGTTTGAACTTCTCTGTATGTATCCCAAGAACATAGAAGTGATGTTCACATTGCTCTGAGCCTTAGGAAGGGAACATGGAGTTCTCTGTCTGGGTTAGTAACAACCAGAAGCAGTAACCTCCTGGTGTCTCTTCCTTGCCTTGAGTGAAATGAACTGGCAATGTCCCACCGTTTCTTAGAAGACAGGAGGGGTTTAGAGTCTTACCTGTGACTTTTCACAAACTTTCATTTAAATGAACAGAGAGACCGAACTACCTCATCCTTCCCGGACCTGACGATTTCAAAGCACAGTTCTGAGTCACAATGATAGGAGTGGTGCAAAGGAGCCTTCCTCCTTCTCCCTGCAATGACTCATCAGGGGCTTTCATTTTCCACTCTACTCAGTAAGCCAATACCTTCTATGGCAATTAAACTTTTCCTAACAAGAAGACTTTGGAAAACTATCTAAGCTCTGAACTGTACATGAGCTCTGAACTTACATGATGTGAACCCTGACATAGACGCCTATCAATCTATAGCTGAAATCAGTTTCCGTTTATTTCTTGGTATTGGTGATGACTCCCAGAAGAAAAAAAAGTTCTGAAATTTTCCTCAAAATGTTTTGATGGTAGTTTGTCCTGCCTAACTGCATTTTGTTGTGACTAGGCTCAATGTCATTGCAGCTGGCTTTTTGTGTTTTGAAGTAATATTCAGGTTACTGTGTTGCATTTACTGTAAACATTCTAATTGCTGAATATACCTGTTGGTTGGACTAGGAGGAACTAAGCCACTTGAAACTGATTTTTACCATAGTTACATTTTACCATAAATAGAACTTTCATCATTGGCAATAAAAAGTTGAAAATCATGGTTTGTGACTGATAGCTTCCATGCCTTGGAACAAGTCACTTTACCTTTCAGTATCTTTGTTTCTTAAGACTCAAAGCGGGAGGAATGATACCTGTCTTTCCAAGTAGTTTTACTGATTTGTGTACAAACCAGAAAAAACAAGCAACCAGAAAAAAAACCCAATGCCATTATACAAGAGGTCTTTGTTGTTAGCTAGTAGTACTTCAAAAATTTCTGCTAAGAATCATTTTAGGCAACAGTTCCAAGACAACAAGTTGAAATACATGTGTGGGCCTATACGCTCTTAAAATCAATAAAGAATCACTTTCATCATTAAAGAATAAAGGAATAGCCTTTGAGTTATAATTTGATTAAAAATGTTGCCTAAGCTGGGGACATGGGGCTGTCTTCAGTCTCTTCAGAAATCTCTTTTAAGTATTACTCTGTCCTCCAATACTAGGCATTCCTCAGATATTTAACATGTGGGGAAAATGCAATATCCCAAGATCTTCAACAAGAGGTGCATGAAAACCCTGTTTTTAATTTGTGTCTTCCATAAAGCAGAACCCTTTGGAGCAATCACCACTAAGACCGAACTCTGGTATCTGTGACACACTTACAAGCAACATATTTGGGGGATTAAAAAACCTTCTTTTTGAAATCTAGCCTACCTTGAAGTGAAATCTAATAAACTGAAAGAATGTCTCAGACACTTTCAGATGCTAACAAATGTCCAGATTTAAGAATAGATCTGAGTGAGCTTTAAGGGTTGTTTTACCCTTCTTGTCCACTCCAGAACTTCAAAACTGCCATATTGGGCTCTTAGTGCATTGGGAGAAACTTGCTTGTCCATCTTTAATGCAATAAAATTTTATATTTGTAGAATTACCCTAGTGAAATTTTAAAATGAAGTGAGATGGAATACAAAAAACACCAGAATTTCTTTAATATCCCAAATCATGCATAGAAGCATGTCTAAACTCAAATACAAACCACGTTTTAAAGCAAAATTCAAATCCTCTTCTGTTCCCTGCCAAATGCTGAGTTCAGTCCCTGAGGGTCTGAGCAAGGTTTCCTTGGCTACAGCAGCTGGCATTGGCAGAGCAGGGAGTGCCACTCCTGGGCTTAGTGTGCTGGGTGATTTCATCAGCTAACACAGGTCTTGACAGGTGCAAACACTTTCCCTTCACTTTAAGGACCACAAAACCTTTGGTGTGTGATTTGTGAGACTGGGAACTAACTTTTTAGTCTAGGAAGAGAAAATGAGATCTTTTCCTGGTTGTAATCCTCTAGATCTGTTACTAGTCCTTCAGTGCATTTCATCTAAATACAGAAATAACTTTCGTTCTGAAAAGAGTTCTTGGTGACTGCTGAATTTGCCATACATTTCACTTTGAGGCAAAGATATGACAAATGTGCTTCCTAGGATTTTCATGTTTATTTATTCTTCCTCACAAATGACAATTTCATAAAGAGCTTGAATCAGATCCACGTTCACACTTTACATATGCAACATTTTTGTGGCTGACAAAGCTGGCTTCTCAAGCAAACTAACTTGGAAATAAAGTCAAACCAGAGAAGGGCATGCTGAGTCTGCTATACTTCAATGGCTATTTTTTTCCAGCTAATCATCATTATTATTATGAGTAGATATTTACCCTTAGGTGCATTGGGCAGATCATTCTGACTCATCCATGTAATAGATGTTGTCCTCTTGGGTTAATGATTATCTTTTTTGTCTGAAAGATTTTTTAATTCCTATAACTACACAGGATAGATATTTTAGTACTTACGAGGTGACCTCAATGCTGACATAACCTTTCTAGTATTGTTGGTTGTAGCTTGTGTCATGACATTAGTGTGAATTATGGCTGTCTTGAGGATACAAACCTTCATATAGCACAGATGGTCTGTAGGAAAAAAAATTGTAATGACGGTCTGCACATCACATATTCAGTCTTTGCTTGCAGACTATTTCCTTCATCACTGCCTCCATCTCTTAGCTACCTTTTGATCAAGCATCTAAGACATCATTTTTGTTAGAGATTATGCTTTCTAATAAAGACTGTAACATGTAATTCTGGAAAATACCTCTTCTACCAGCATTTTCACGGAGTCTTGTTGGCCTCCACCTAACTTCTTTAGCAATGTATCCCCATTACTTCCAGACAGCTGATTTTTTTCCTACTTCTTTGAAAGAATGATGAAAGCTGTGTAAGCTCATTAGCAGAGCATGTGTGTAGGCTTAAAATTACAGATAATAGACATATGGTTGGAAAGTCAGTAATTCCTTTACATATTTGCCAAGACTTAGGTCAAGGTTCAGGGTTTCCTTTGCTCAAACTGGTGAAATCAGAAATACCTCCAGGTGTTCTGGGGAGTGCTGGCAGCATGCATGCAAGACAAGTGATGAGGCACAGTTATCTCAGTTGTTTTCTGCAAGAGCAAACCATATTTACTCTAAATTGCACTTAATTGTCATGTGCTTTTCTTTTTGCATTAGTATTTTGTATAAGCCAATTCTTTTTTTAATAGCTCTTGGTGTTTTCTATACACTCTCATAATCTGTTATTTCTAACATTATAGTAAATTCATTGTAATAAATTTTGATGTCACAACCCTGACTCCTTATGTCAGTGAAATTAACAGTTAATGTATTTAAAAATATTTGTGTGCTTAAAAGTAATCATCATTAAAAACAATTACCACCTTTCCACTCAGAAGCGCAGCCCTTGTATGTCACATCTGTATTTGTGTAACCATTTCATAAAAAGCAAAGTGACATAAATATGTGTAAGCAGTTTGAAAAACTAATGTACACATAATTAACTTGGAGTGCAATCAGATATATTACAGGAAAATTCAGCAAAAGGATGATTTTTACCCACGTTCAGCAGCTCTTTTTTCATGAGCATGGTTCTTCAGTTCTTACTGGTAACAAAGTCACAAGCTTTAAATCCAGAGCCTTGGCCTTAGGTCTAGGAGAGGATATGAGGATGAGTGCAGTTGTACATCTATGTTTCATCGACCAGGGGATCTGGAGGCAGCAGTGGGAGCAAAATCTACCCTCACCCTTGTGTGCCATGTTTCTAATGTGAAAGGCAGCAATACCTGAGGAGTTGGTTGCGTTGTCTTGACAAGCCTGTCTTTCGCTGGCTGGCTGAGAGTGTCAGTGAGCAAGCAGTGTTGTTTGAGATGTTAAATGTTTCTTATGGGCATATTGTCCCTGCTGCTTACCGTGAGGCCACTGGCTGCTTGCATGTGGACTACCTTACAGCAGTGTGACAGCTGCCCCACCTGGCCACTACACCACACATTACGTAGACCATCTGAGTACATTGTGTTCCTACCAAATTATTTTTCATATATGCCTTGCAAGATATATTCAGATACTTTGCAGAATATTGTTTTAAACCCAATTGAATTATATTTTCCTCCTTTAAATCTCTCAGCATCTTGACAGGTGAAGTGATTTCTTATTTTCTTGCTTTGTTGTCACAGTTGTTCACACTGATTTTTAAAGAATTATGCTCTGTGTGTATGATCATGTGTCACCCTTGCTAGTCCATGTTAGAGAAAGTGGCAGTAAATGTTACTGCATCTGAGGACTGCAATAATTTTTCCTTTTGACATTGACTTACTTTTACACATTTTTCAGGAAGCAGAAATTTAATGAGTACCATGTTATGCTCCAAAAATCTCTTTTAGTCCAGATGACATTCCCTCTATCAGAAACAAAATAAGTGTGTGAATATGATATCTAACAGGGAGCAATCCCAAACCAATACCTTTTTAAGATTTCAAGCCATAACAACTCTAGATTAAATCATGTTTTTTAGACAAGCGCTTATGCATCTAGCAGTCTAATTATATCTTAAATAAGCAATGTTAGAAATAAAGAAGAAATGGTTTTAAGAGATTAACTGCGTAAAAGAGTCCGTATTCATCTTACAAAAGAATGTGTTTTCTTTATTTTTATTAGGATTTTTTCTTAAATACTAAAATAGTGCATATATGAATTTTGAAAGCATATGAAATTGGAGCCTGAGCAGAGCCATAAAGAGATACCAAACCCATCCTGTTTTCAAATTCAGCTCTGTTTCATGTCACAGAACAAAGTTTCTAATATAGGCACAGTGACCAGCAATTGCAATTTCCTATGTCATTATTTCAAAGTATAAGTCTTTGAATATAATTTTTTTTTTTTGTCTTTTATTAACCAGTTAATTTAGGCGATGGAATAGAATACAGCCAGCAGAAGCGTGAAAATATTGGAGTTCTCATTCAAGAGACACTGGAAGCCTTTGAACGCTACGGTGGAGAAAATGCTTATATAAACATTAAATACATGGTTCCCACTTATTGGTCGTGCCTTTAAACTGAATTATATTAAATGTGATGATTCCATCTGTGTACTAAAAAAACTGTATCTGACTCTGTATGGCATCTTGTTAGTCATGCTTTATTTTCTCTACAGCTGCTAAAATAGTGGCTTCTGGGGCATTAGAGTGTTAGCACTATTGTGAACAAGGCTTTCCAATACATAAATAGTGTCTGTTCCTTTGATTACAATGGTGTACTGTGCTTGTTTGTTCCCTGAAAGAATCACTCCTTTATAACAGAGCTGACTCGAGCAGGAATCTGAGTTAAACCTTCACTTGTATAGACAATAAAACTATAATTTTCATACGCGATTCAGCAATTGCTGTTCTGTGTCCGCTTGCCCTGAGGGTGATGTCAGAGGCTGTAACAAGAAGAGTTTATGCTGACTGCTTAATAGGTGTTTGTCATGGAAGAGAAACACCAGTTCAGCAATGCCTCTCTAGCAGCTGTGCCGAATAATATGCACTGACATACAATAAAACTGTTGAATGTATATAACAATTACGGCAGGAAAATTTATATCATCCATTACAAAGCACTGTCATTAAATTAATCCAGGTTTCTTACACACTCCTGTTCTCGGCTTGCAGGTGTTTACCTTTCATGGAACTTGAGTTCCTCTTGGTGAACATAAGGCACAATCACAGCTGTGAAGAAAACAAGCCCAGAAAAAACTTTAATAAACCAGATAGAAGATATAGGCTACATAAAATATTAGTCCCTAGTGACACTTAATCTGAGTAAACACAGATTATACACATACATTTTTAAAGGGCATTGGGTATTTTTTGTAATTGCAAGGTTGCTATTGCTTTTCTGTTATTATTATGGTATGTACATGTGCAAACAATGTAACTATTGTTGCAGGAATCCCTTACAATTTCCTACTCAGATAGTTTCTCCCTGCATACCCATAAGACAGAACTGATATAGTCATGCATTTAAGCAAGGCTGTTGAGATTGACTTTATTGCTTTTTAAGCATTTCTATGCGATAAACCTACAAAAAATAAAACAAGTCTTACAATTCTCAAGGACAACCATTTAAAATTATCGAGTCAGCTCAAAACAAATCAGAGATATGAGCTTTGCCTAAAAAGCATGAGATTTTTAAAAGTACAAGTTTTGGGCTCATTTTGCTTTTATTCTGGTTTCTGGAAGCTCTTAAAATATATGCAAGTTGCACTTTCAAGTGTTTCTCTGTAACTGTTAGAGCCTGAAATGCACTCTTTGGTGTTAGACACATGAGATTTTTCCAAGTGTTTATCCATATTCACACCTCACAAGGCTTGCCCAAGTGAGAGACATAGTCCCTACGCTGCCCTGCTCTCTTGGATGCTTACTGGAAGCGTGGGGAGCACCATCCCACCTGCTGAAACTTTGAGCCGTATCTGTTGTTAGACTGACATTAGAATTGTCTTTTTCTGTTCTGTGGCATCTTCAGCCTGAAGATTTTTTTTACTTTCTTTTCTTTCCTGTAGTTGAAAAAAAGTGAAGAAGATTTTTACTCTTCCCACCTCTTTGAGGAACTGCAGCATCAGGTCACAGGCACTTGCCAGCCCCATGGCTGCTGGAGGTGTGCCTTTTTCCCAGGCTCCAGAGACATTTCTTTTCTATTTGTTTTTGGTTCTTTCTGAATTTTGTTTTACATGGTTTTTCCAGGGCTTCCCTCAAATCCCTTGAGTTCAGACAATGTCTATCCTGTGTCCAACATACACCTGCGATGGATAAGGACATTCAAAACGCTGCCTCATGTCTAGGGTATCTGTAAATCTTTCACTTTCCAGGCAGAAAGGAAGGTGAAGCCTGGCTCTAGGCCCATGTTTTTGGAAACTCGAGAGCTTTGTCTTCAGACCTTGCAGCACAGAGGCTAGCAGAATACTGGAGCGAGGGCAAGGCCACCTCTTACAAAAATGCCTTTCTACTAGCCACTCTGGCACTATCAGTACAGCTTTTGCTTGCAGTTTCTCCCCGTTTGCCTTGCATTGTCCCTGGCATCAATGAGCCATACTTTTTCATTTACTGGCATCTGTGGATTTGGTTACTGTGGCATTGCAGGTTTCCCATGAGTACAGAGTGTGCTGGAGGACTGCAGCTCAGAGGGAGCTGAGTTATTCAGCTCGGAAACAAACCAAGCCCTTCATGAAAGGAAAAATCCCAGGCCACCTTTCACTCCTCAGCTATTTGTATTCTTTCCTTAAGAGCAAGTCCAGTACTGCTCTTTGCCTGAGATCAAAAAGCTCCTCAATAGCTGGCTTCAGTTCCCCCGCCGCTGGGCTTCAGCCACAGAGCTGCTCACAGAAGGGACAGTGCGGGAAAGGGCTCTCATCCCTGTGTTTTCCCCATCCCATCACCCCTCTGCGTTCCCAACAGCACTGCTGAGGATGAGATGAAGTTGCAGGCTCCTCACCGGCTTTGTAGCTCTGTTCCCTGCTGACTGACAAAGACACATCGTGGAAAATGGGTACTTCGTGAAGCTGCAGACTTGCCCAGACCTGATCCCTTCAGCCTTGTGCTCTTTCTTTCACAAGACGTTGGTTCAACAAGGGGTGACCTTATGGCAAACCAAAAGGGCAATAGAGATCATACCCATTCACATCAGGAAAAATAGGTTTTACAGTAAAGTGCTTTTATTTGCATGTTCAGGATGGGAACATTAGCCTCTATCATACCATTTCTATGTCTGGGCCATTGCTTTAAAAGTGAACATTCTCCCACAACCTTATTATTTCTAGGAGCTGGACTGATAAAAAGAAGCATGAGAAAAAACACAGGTTGGTAATTTAGGAACACTGAGAATAAAATTATTTTAAGATGTCATTTTACTAAGTCAAACTGTAGGCCTCCCAACCTTGACAGTGTCCCTGTAAGCATGATCAGCAGCATATTTATAGGCAATTACGGCACAGCTCAGAGCACTTTATAAAGCACAAGATCAAGGACTCAGGTGCTTAAGCATATGAGCAATACTATGTCATTCAATACACTGCTTAGCTATTTTACTATGCTCAAAAAATGGAATTATGGTTAAAAAATAGTAACTGCCTCTTTTTTTACCAGATTGTGTAACTGTGGTCACTGACACTAGGGGCAAGCCAATCAACAGTTTCTAATTGTGATCAATTAGGAGGCACTCTGGGCCAGGTTTCAAGCAGTATAAATTAAGTGTAGTGGAATTGAGGCTAACTTGGTGTTACAGAAGTAATGTGGTTTGTGCCTTACTCTGAGGTCTTCTGTTGTCTTCTAGCTCTCCGCTGACTGCAAGGTAAGGAACAGAAGTGAACAAATGTATGGACAGTGCAGTAAGTTGTCACTGCTGGTTTTCTGAAACTTGATGTTTGAGATGTCTCCAGTTTATCTTGATAAATATGTTAGATAGGTTGGCTGGTAGCTGTTTAGCCTGAAGAATAAAAAACAGTAGGGAGGAATAATCTACCTGTGGCTGCCTTTATCTTGCATGCTCATTAAAATAGGAATAAAATTAAAGCTTTTGGATGATTCTTCCCCAAAGCTCTGTAAGGGAACTCTGTAACAGGTGTCAGAATTCAGGGAACTCTGGCACTCCGTGAGTGCTGGCAGGTGTTATAAAGCAGTCACTGTGCAAGCTATTGAGCCACTGAATGCTACAACTAGCCCATGTGTAGGTGAGCAGGGGCAGGGGGAAAGCAGCTCCTGCCCAGCTTGGGCTGGGGCTGCTCAGGCTCCTGCAAAGGGGCAGAGCCTGGCAGGGGACAGGGCAAGCTGCTGCCAGCACTGGTGGCAGGGAGCCGGAGCCAGGCTTCTTGCTGGTAGCTTTCCAGTGTTTCAGAGAGATGGAGCTGCCAAAAAAGTTTGAAAAGGGCCTCCCAGGAGTCAAATACAAAAGGTCTATGGGAAGCTGTAAGTGGGAGGGAGGTATGAGACCCTAGCTGGGAGGGTGTTTGTGTGTGGGGTGCAGGGAGGTGTAGTTGCAGCCAAGCAGGGCAAAAATAAAAAGTTAGAGCAGACACTATGTGCTTTCCTAATCCTGTCTGGAGACCCTCTGACTTCCAGAAAAGCATTCTCCAGTCTGAGGGGCTCTGCAGGCAGTGGGGCACATCACATTTTTCCACTCATCTGTAACATCCTGTGTTTTCTGCCTTAAATAAAAGCAGTGATGTTTGTGGGAACTCCATATAAAGCCTGTCTGCTTGCAGCCTCTCAGAGCTGCTTTGTGCCTCCTGGAGACTGGGAGAGGAAGGTTTATGCCCTGGCAGGACAAGAAGTTCCCTGCACTGGCCCCATAATCCTTCCGGCATGAGGGGAGGGAAGGGGAGTGTGTGTGGTGGGGCATATCTTAGCTGTTCTTGTTCTTGCCTAGCAATTCTAGCCTGGGTATGTCTGTGGGGCTCCTTACTGAGAGCTCTCCCCTCCTTGGGGCAGCGCGTGGTGTCTTCTGGTGAGGTGGGTGGAAGCCTGCCTGAGCTGAGACAGCAAACTGCAGCCTCAGGGAGGAAAGAGTATGTTTCTTGGGAATCTGGGAGTCAGCTTTGTGTCCCATTTGTGGTGCCACAAATACTTTTATTTTTTACCAGCACTCAGGAGTGAGTTAAGCAATTCTCATGAACCAGTGGCTCATAAGCTCCATGGTATGGGGCTGTGGGTGCAGCAGGACAGGGTCAGCCTGCCCAGTGTGGGTGACAGCACTGCTTCCCTCTCTGGGCTTCCCCTTTAGCAGCAGGAGCACTTGATCTTGGCCACCTTGCTGTGGCATGCACCTGCTGGCCGTGTGCCCAGAGTCCCCTTCCTCCCGTGAGTGGAGGGGCCTGCTTGGACTCTTTGCTGTCGGAGGCACTGACAGAGCCCCTCACATAGAGAAAGAGCCTTAAGCTGAAGAAGAATGGGCACCTTTGTGGAGGAGAAAGCTCAGGGCACAGACATTAGCATGGCCAGGAGCATTTTTGGGACTGTACCCTCTGTGCTGCTGCTGTGGGTGCCCATGTACACAGGAGCTCTCTGCATTTGCTATGGGCTGCTGACCCTGGCTGCTGGGGGCATGGGGTGAGAGGGGATGAAATGGGAACTAATCCTGTTCTTTTCAAATGCTGAAAAGAGAAGTTAAATCTCAGCCTGCTTACTCTGCCTTGTTGAGGGTAGGTTAATGCATTGAGGTAACGGGACAAAAGAGAGCACCTAAACGCATCATAGCGTTTGGTTGCCTATCTCAAGATAAGAGTACGAAATACCCTTAGTTTATTAAATGATCTCAGCAATCCAAACTTCCTGTGTTCATCAGCATAATGTTTTTGGGAAAAAAAATCGGAGGTTAAGGCTGTTGGAGGGCAGAATAGGATTAGCTGCACACCAGCCTGCTATTGCAGTTTGCTTTGCAGCACAGTGGGAACATGTTGATCTTGAGTCTCATCTCTGCAGCCCTTCTACTTCTGTAGCCATATGATACACTACTTGGTAGTGTTTATGGTAGCATACTCCTCTGCAGTGTGTTGTAGTCACTAGCATCCGTAACCACTGTGGCTCTGTGACTGCCATGGAGTCATGCTTACCTTGCACGAATTGAAATCATTGCTCTCTAATATGGGTAAAATGATCAAGGAAAACCTGTGCATAAACTCCTCAAAACACATCAGAAAGCTCAAGAAGGTCTCCACATCACAAGCACAGCCTGTCAATAACATGTTCAACAGTGTCGGATGCTGAGGCCCACTGGGTATAGGCAGGCAAAATTAATGTCTGACAAAGGGTCTACCTCATCTTGCATGCTACTGCAGTAATCAGGGGGCCTGGCTTTAAATGTGTGGACCATCCAGTTTTGTATCAGATTTCAATTTCTGTTTTCTGGGTGTAATTCCTAAGCCCTTCCCTAAGGAGCAATTACAGCACAGCAGCTTGGCTTACCTAACTCCAGCCGTAGAAGCAGGGAATGATATCCCTGCATCTGGCCATCTCCACCTCCTGCATTAGTCCCATTACTACATTTTTTGCATGTTTTTGCTTCCCGCTTCTCCTGGGTCCCAGTGGGGTTGTGCCGAGCTGGAAGAGATGCTGAGGGAGCTGGGTGGGTAGGGGGGCAGCTGATGAGAAGAGACCAGGAGTGAACAGCTATTCCGGCAAAGGCTTTTCCTTTGCAGTTTATGTTTTGGAAAATGTGAGTTTGGGGGAACTTGAGTCCCTGGGCAGTAGCTGAAGCAAAACATCTCAGGAATAAGTCCTCCTCTATTCTTCTCCTGCATAATCCTGCAGTGTATTGGGAGGAAAACATCAGCTCTGCTGCAGGTGGGGGACAGGAATGAGAGGAAATGGTGAGAAGCTCTTGGCTTGTGAGCATTGAGAGACTGTATTTGTTGAGCTTTTTGGGCCCCCACAGCTGCACATCCCAACCCCCTGCCCCTCTGGCCCCTCAGCTACAACCTGGGTTCTTTCCATGGCTGGGAGTTTTATGAGTTTTCTTTGGTGGAGCCTTACTAGGCGCTGCTCATATGGAGTGCTGGACAGGTGCCCCAGTGCTGCCATATGGGGCAGCCTGGGACTTCTCCCTTTGCTTCCTATATATCTTTCAAGGCATGCTTGGAGCTGCTGATGCTGCTGCTGGTGGGGAGGCAGCACATGTTCAACTGGCTTCTCCTCCAGGCACTGCCATCTCTGCCCCAATGTACCCATAGCAACATCCTGTCTTGGTGGATGCGACATTGTCACCATCACAGCTAGCGTATCATCTGTCATCATGGAGCTGAGCCTGGCTTCTCCTAGCCAGCAGCACAACCTGCCAAGCCTCTTTCCCCTTTTCCTGCAGGGGCCAATGCAGCTGCTGTTGGTGGTGTTGTCCCAGGCTGGAGCGAGCCTGATTGCCAGCACACGCTGGGCAAGAGACCCTAAGGGTGGTCTGCAATTCTCCACCTAAGCAACTAAAAAAAAGTTGGAAAGCAACTAAATTCTTTCTGAGGGGAAAAAAAATAATAGTATCTAACAGAAATAGTACTTTTCATCAACTACTTTAAGTCCAAGTATAAACCCCAGATCTCTTTCAAAATGCTCTTAGTGCAGGGAGGGGAAATACTTGGAAGTCCTCATTTAGCCCCACATTTCACTGTGAATTATTCCTCTGCTATTTACTGGAAGAACTCCATGCCTGAAACTTTTTTTTTATTAACACTGAATCATCTATGTCTGTTACAAAGGAAGAAATTGCTACTGCACTGCCTCAAGAATCAAAGTAAAGGGAACATCTGCTCTAGACTTCTTGCATCCAATTATTGCTTGCTATGCATTATTACTTACAGGAGTAATGTGACTAAATTAAGGCATTCTTCTCTTGTGTGTACTTTTATGCATTGCTTTGGTATAAAATGTGTGGCTTGCTTAAAATCAACCTACAGCTAAAACTATGCCCGCATAGAGCTGAGCCCACGTGTACTTGGATGCAATTAAGGGCACAATTGGAGCATTCTGAACGATTGCCTTTAAAAGGCCTTTTGTTCACTCCCCCATAGGGGCTGGGTGTATAAGCACGTTAAAATGCAACATTAAGGAAAAAAGCCCTCTGTGAAGAATTCTGTAGAGGCACAGCTATGTTTTCTGTAGCTCGGCAGCTGCCTGTATTCAAAGGCCGGGGAATGACTTGTGTTGTGAGGGTGATGATAGTTTTGATAGGAATCCCCCGCATCACAAGAATGTTTCTAATGAAGAAGGAAAAACCCACCAGAAACATTCCAGGGCTGCGAACCTGCAAAAGGCCAAAGCCAGCATCCAAGCCGCTCTGCAAAGACAATGGCAGCAAATCCAGCTGCTTCTGCAGAAGGAAGAGTTAGTGGTTATTTTTCTTTTCCTTCCTTTCTGTAGTGCATGCAGTCTTACCAATGAGCTTAATTGATTGAAAAAAATACCTGGAAAATAAAGCTCTTGAACTTGCGTGCTTAGAAACCTACCAGCATCACGTGCATAGCAAAGGCCACGTATCTCACAAAATACCACAACATTTCACAAAGGAGGTTTAAGAGCTCCAATTGAATAAAGCTTTCTCTGTGAAATATTGTTATGGATCTACAAAGCAGTTAAATCCTCCTTGGAAAAAAAAATGTGTACATCTCTCAGTGTAGTGGCAGCAGTGTAACTACCACTGAGGCCTCATTAATAAGGGTTTCTTTACTTCATCAGTAGAAGGAAAAAATAAATCCTGATCACAGAAGAGAAATTTAGAGTTAGTAAATTCTGACTATTTGCTTTTAAATTCTACATATATGTGTGTGTGTGTATATATATAAATCTGTGTAATAGTGCTCTGGCCTTCTTTAAGGGATGGATCTTCCTATTTAAATCTAGTAATGACAATAAGAGGGCTTAAATTAACTTCATAAGACTGTTTTCTATCAATAATTTTGTTACTGACATAGTGCAGGATCGATTTGAAGTCTGTTTTATAACAGCTTTTAATTACAAGATATTTTTGATACCACGTGAAGTAGGAAAAAATGGGCAGTTGCAAATTCTGCAGTGTTTTTTCATACATATTCTAATGGTAGGGTTTTTCTCCTTAAAGAAAAAAAAATAGTATTCCTTTGTTTTCAATGGGATTTCTTAAGAAACCTAAAAATGCTCAAGGATTAAACAGTTTAAGAAGATGATTGCATTGCCTCTGCTCAACAGCTTCCCTTCGTATCCACAAATATTTTCAGCTCTTTATTACCACTGTGTAGCATTGCACTGTATTTTCATGTCTCCCATATTGCTATAATTATGTTTGGGGAACGGAGATGGATGATGTGTTGAGTGTGTGATGGGTTTCTCCACAGCCCTCACTCAGGGCCGTTTTCTGTAATTTGATCAAGAGAAGGCAGTTGTACAACCAGTAGTTTTTAATTTCCAATTTCACTTTCAAATTTCTCATGAGAATTTAAATATTTTTCTTAAAATATATAGAGAAATTTCATTTTCTCTGCTTGAGACATTTTATGACATTCGTTTCCCTCTCCCTCCTGTGAAACCAGGGCGCTGACCCTGCTGGGCCATTCACGTGGACACACGTGCACCTGCCGCCCTGAATGCTCAAGGAAGCTGCTGCTCCTTCATAAATGTTCCCAAATAAACCTCAAAGGGCAGATGCTGTCACTGAGGTGCGGGAAGGTCTGCAGACTTGGCTGGGGGTGGGGTGAAATGAGTTGTGTGCCGATCCCAACTTGGAGCTGGGCTTGTGAATCAAGGGTGGGAGATGCCTTCAAAGCCATGGTCTCTAGGGAAGTCAGTGAAAGGACCTTTCCCAGTACCAGTGAGGTACTCACCCAGCTGTGCATGGTCCTGGTGGTGGTTGGGCACATGCTGAGCCCAGTCCTGCAGCACCCACCAGCCTGCTCCTGGCAAAAGCAGATGCTCAGTGTGCCCAGTGTGCACTGAGCTGCCAAAGTCTCTGCACATCTGCTTCCTTCTTGCCACAACAGATGGTTGCTACAGCCAGGAAAAGCAGCTGGCAATTGGCATCAGCCAGGCTTGGTGGTTGGGAGGAGGAGGATGAAGCAGCAGCAGGGCAAGGGGTTGAACACAGTGATATTTTTTCAAGGAGATGCCTCTGCTGCTTCTTTGGATTAGCTTTGTTCCAACCAAGAACAGGATTGATGTATATGCTGCAAATATAGAGAGACTGGGGAAGAATTGTGACCACTCACTTCTAATGCTCAGCAAATGACCACTTTGTCTTTTATTCTTCAGGGGATGTGGTGGAGCGTTCTGGTGGGCAGGGCAGACCACCACAGAGTCCTCTTCCTGGGGGTCAATGGCTCCCCAGAGACTGGCAGCTGAAACAAAGTGCTGCCACGCAGTCGGAAGTGTTGCTATTTCTGCTTTTAGCTGAGCAAACTGCAGTCACACAGAAAATGTGTGCTAGAGCAGAGGGTGAAACCCAGTCACTTGCTCTAACAACTGCTGATGCCATTCTGGTGCCAGACCTCCTTCTCGCCTCTCAGTCTCAATGAGAGGAAAATGAGGAAGCAGTGCCGTGTGACTGCTCTGGTTTCAGTTCAGCATGGACAGAAAGCTGCACAAAGCTGCAATTGCAGCTAAATATTGCCCATTTTAGCCTTTAGATTGGCCTTAATAATGTCAAAGGGACTACTCATATGAAGAAGAACAGCAGGAGTTTACGTTAAACTTATATTGTTGATGCGCAGTAGGTTGCCTGGAGGTGTCCTCCAGTACATTTTTGTTTCTGCCAGTGCTTTAGAAGGACTGTATTTGCATGTAACCAGATCTCCATCTTGTAGCTGTGGGGTCTTTTCAATTGTCTTCTCCATGTCACTGTGGTTTGTGCACTTCTATTCCGTTTTACTCATTAGCTCTCAACCTGCAGTTTTCTATCTAAATCACTTTCTACAGAAAATGTCAAGAGGCTGGGGAGCTCTGCCTCTTACATCGTGTTGTGATTTGATAAAAAAGTAGAGTGCACTTTTCTTTAAATGTTGGCTGAGGTTAAAATCTGTGATTCTTTTCTATTTGTTTAAGAACTTGTACAAAACTGCTGCTATCAGACAATAATAAGAATCATGAAATTGCTATAAAAGGCATTTCTTTTTTATTGCGAACTTTACACCTCTTCACTTATTTCGGTAAATGCCCAATAAAAGTGCAATAAATCCAATACTGTAAATGCACATAGAGAGGGTTTGCACTCTGGGCTTTGCAGCTGCCTGGCTTTCCTGCTGCATGCACTACCCAGCCTCCTGTGGTACCAAGGGCTGCCTTTTGAGACCTCCCCATGACGTGCCTGGAAAAACCCATCTTGCCTGCAGCACCTGTTGCCCAAGTGCACTCTGCCATGAGCTGCCCACCTGATGCGGTGCTTGAGGGAGGGAGAAAAATAACCCCCAAAAAAAGGGGTAGCTGGTGCCCAAAGGTGTATGGGAAGGAAGTGGGGCAGGGACTGCACCCCTGGTGTGGAGAGGGGAGGAAGGGGGCTTGTGGGCTGTGCTGCCCTGCCCACAAGGGAAGGGCTGTGAGACAGGGGGGACGTGTAGTATGCTGGGGTCAGCCCACTTCACCACATAGGTAAACATGGAATTTGTGAAAGAAATTAAATTGAGGGGGAAGAGAAACCAAACTTTGTGTCAGCAACTGCTTGCACTGAAATAGCTATTAGCCTTTAAACCGGAATTTAACAGAGAAACGTTAAACTGTATGTTTATGCCTTACTCATTTTCTCCTATAAAACCCAATGCAAATAGCAAAAATGGGAAAGGGAAAAAAAAAACCCCAAGCATATAAATTAAAGTTGAACCAAGCTGAAAAAACTCTCCTGTAAGACTAAGACTGATTATAAGCTTTAATCTGTGATACCCCCCTTGGTGAGGGGAAGGATGTGATTGCCCATGCACAGGCAGGGAGATGGAAGGGACCACTTCAGCAGTCCCTATTTCTGCTAGAGCCAGTTTGTGCAAGAACCTTCCCAACTGGCACAACTACTTCTGCCAAAATTTCGTGGGTATAAAGACAGTGTTCCCTCCATCCCCAGCTGGAAGAGCAAACTCGGCTGAACAAGATTAATAAGTCAAACCACAAATTTTAAATCTCATGTGGGAACCCAAATGTGACTGCTTGCAGGCTTTCCTTGCTGAGCTGAGAGCAAGTGTGTTGCAGGGTGGGATGTGCTGGAGAGGTATCCCATGTAGCTGTGGACATCCTGCGGCAGAGCTAATGAGAGCTCAGCCTATGGTACAAGCTCTGCCATAGTGTTTGCCCTTATGGCCAGAGGCTGGGTCATAGGCTGTTTTCTGTGATTTTTGTCCCCGGGTTCTTTTCCAGGAAAATGAAACCTACCTCTTCAGGCAAAAGGCAGAGCCCTCTTCTCTTTCCCATCCTGTCTTGTGTTCTCCACTGCCTCACTAACCCTGATTTACAGCTGTGTGCAGAAGAGCAGAACCAGCCTTCCTAGTTGGTCACACTCTTTTTTTTTTTTTTTGCTCAGTCCCATGTTTGTTTGAATTTTGATCATGTTCTCCTTGAGCCGCATGATGATCTACTGCTGCTGACTCAGTCAATAATTACAGCAGCATTTTGGACACCAGACTAGAGAAGCAGCAGTATGTGCTGCTGAAAAGGTGGCTGGTACATAGACCCTGAGTCTTAGGCTTTGCCCCCCCATCTAATGGCCTGTTTGGGCTCCAGGATGAAAGTCCTCCTGTGGGCGACTTCATTGTGTCAAAAGAGAAATATACAGCTGTTGTTTCAAGGGATGGATCCAAACTGACCTGCAGCTGGGCAAAAATGTCTTGACAAATTATGCCTCAGTGAATGGTTGTCCTGCCAGGCCATGGAGAGGCAGCAGAAATAAACTGTTCTCCCAGCAACTGCTGCTCAAATCTGGCCACCTGGTCCCAGCCTGTCGCATCCTCTTCTCTCTGTGGTGTTTAGCTCAGCACACTAGCATTTGCTCAAAAAATGCCTTTGGGCAGGGACAGAGCCCATTGCAAGCAGGAAAAATGGAGCTGAGTTCCTCGGAATTTAAGGTTTGCAGGGAAGAGCTGAAGAGGCAGCTTGAGCATAGGAGGAAGTGCTTAACATCGAAGGGTTGAGATGAGGAAGGTGAAAAAAAACCTAATGGGGAAAGGAGCAAATGTTCCAGGAGAAGACCAGTAGCATATGGGAGAAGAAAGGCAGCAGTGGGAGAAGGTCAAGGCAAGCAAAATTGGTCATGGGGAAGAAGGTATAAAAAGCAAATTAACTAAAGAGCAGAGAAAAATACATATCCCTGTAATAGGTGGACATGAGTGACTGAGGAGGAGGAAAAACTGTGCTTTTGCTGCTGCAACAGGAGGATGGGGCTTCTAGATCTCTCTCTCAAACGATACCTGGGAGCTGCCCACATGCTTCTCCAGGAGGTACTGATTCTGAATATGTGCTGTGGGACACCACAGTGCTGGAAAGACATTAAGTGCTTACAGTTGTGATACAAGACAAATAGACACTTATCCCTGTGTAGGAAAGAGAATACTGCTTAAATATTTGTGTTTTGGTTTACAATAGTTTAATGGTGTTAAAGCATCTAAAACACACTTACAAAAAAATCAGCATTTTAAAGCTATAAATTATTCTGGTTGATTTTTCTTTTTTTCCCCTCCTCTAGATAAAAGCAACCATTTGACAACAGACTCCCTCAAACAATGTAGCCCATGACAGTCGCATTACAAGATAACGTTCTCTCACATGTCTGAACCAAAGCACTGAGAAAGTGGTAAGTGATCATTCATAGATGCAGACTGGTAGCTAATAGCATCCTCACTTACCTTCTAAACACTGAGCACAGTTAAAGTAAATTCAGGATGTATGCATGCAGAAAACTCAATTGCAGCTGCATCAGAGATGAACCAAAAATGGAAGCATTCAGAATTGCTAGTGTAAAATCCAAATAATGACCTACAGTAGATGTCAACCTGAGAGGACAACACACGCTCTGTAATTATGTTAAAGGGACCCTGTCTATGTGCTCGGCCCCACACCCCAGTAATTCTGTCCAAGCAGATCTACCATATAGCTGGGCATTGGATCCAGGTATGAAAGCTTCTCCCAGTGAGGCCTCAGGACTGTGTGGTGTTTCCTTTTCTAGACACATCTGGACTTCAGTCCTTATTGTATTACTGCAGAAGTAAGCTAAGACATCTACTGGTTAGGAAGAATAAGGTGGAAAGCCAGATGAAGGTGGATGTGTCACTCTGTTTCTCTGCTGAGGCTGTCAAGCCTTCCAGGGCCTACTTCAAGAGGGAAATATTTTACAGGTCCATATTTAAAAAGTATTCTAAAAAACCAAACAGGTAAAAAAAAGGCCTATTTACACCTTGCAGATTCCTTAGGGTGTGCTAGATGCTTCAAGTCACTGACATTTTGGAAACTAGCCCTTCGAATTTGTCACGCTTGACCTGTGATTGCCTCTTTGCATGGGGCATGCCTGTACGTTGTGCTGGCATGTTACATGTGCACAGCCCCAGGTGGCCAGGCAGAACAGGAGAGCTGATACAAGCACTGCAGTGCACAGAAATGGCAATTTTATGGATAATACTATATGGTGATTTATTAAAAGCTGTGATTCTCCAGCAGCTTTTATTGTATCATCATAAACCAACACTCCTGTATAGTAAATTAAGCTGGGTAATTCTGTTGGTTCTTCGCTAAGGCTGACAAAACTGTATGTGAGGTTGCATCAGGTGGGCTGGTGAGCTGAAAGTGCCATTGCTCTAAACCAATCATCAAGACAGGGGAAAAAGCTGCCACATGGTCAGTGCAGTGCGGGTGTTTTGCAGGGCAAGGGAACCCAGTATGGTAGGGTAAATCCTGCTGTTCACTACATCAGTCGGTGCCAGTGGAGTGACTCTACTTCAACATCAGTGAAAATAATGGCAGAACCTGCCTCTCTGGGTTTAATGATTAGGGCAGGTAATTAAAGCTCATTGGTTCCTGCCCCTGCTCCCCTGTTAACTTGCTGTGGGGCATTTGGGTTGTAGCTTGACCTCTTTATGCTCTAATTTTCCCTTCAATAGCATGTGAATACTAGCTGTTTTGTTGAGGTGTTGTGATGCTCTGTTAATTGAGGGAACATGCCAAATGCATTAGACCCAGTGGAAATGGACTATGCAGCATTATTAGCATGTATTCAAGTCTACATTTTGGGAAGTGTTTAAATTTCACCTCAAATATCTTTTGCAAATGGAACTTGCAAAAAAAGCAGGGCAAGCACTGCTAACACGGCTTTGCCACACACTGTCAAGTGCTTATAAATTCTATTTATAGCTACAGTTAAAGATTCAGATATGCAAGTACTCCATTAAAAGACCACATTAATGAGCCCTTAGAGAAAATATCTCACAAAGCCTTTTGAGCTTGTAACTGCTCGGTTGTGCAGGGCTTCTTGCTTGTTAACATTCATAAAATATAAATACTGTATACTAAACACCAGCACTTCGTGGATCGCAGTGACTTATCTCACCATCAGCACTGTGAGGTGAGTGGGGAGGCAGGAGCACGGTCCGTGGGGTGGCCGAGCTCCTCTGCAGGCTGTCGGTCTGCACATGTCGCTCACCCGCCGCCTTATCTGCGGGCCTGTCTTTGCAGTGCCAAGCTGAGTGGCAGATTGACTCACAGGTCAGTATCTGTGAGTATAATTTCAGAGAGAACAATCAAACCTATTAGCTGAGAGTGGCAGAGCTGGCCTGTCTTGCAGTCGCAGCTCCAGAGTGTGGCAAGTATTTGGAGCAAAATCTAATAGACAAAAATCACAAGAGATTTTTCCTTTTTCCTTTGACATAAGCTAGCTGATGAGAAGTGTCGTTTGAGAGAGAAAAAGTTGCTATATTTGATTTGTCATTATTTCCCCATTGTCCTTCTCGGCCTGCGATTATACAGTTCCCATTTTCTCTTTCTCACCTCTCACAGAATTCCGTATTTTATGTTGTGACAGATGCTCTTGCTTAAATGTTTTTGATATATGTTTTATCTGAAATTGTTTTATTGAGTCTGCATTGTGTAAACAAATATCACTGGAGCCCATTTAAGAATAATTCTGTAACCTTTAATACCACATTACCATCTATCCACAAGTTGCAAGAAGCTTGAGCTCTAGAGAAGGCCATTTCTGTGTTTATATCTGACTCTCAGCAAGCTGAAGAAACTGAGGTAGGGCAAGACCAAGTAACTTCTTGCTGGCACTTGTTATCAACCAATCTACATCCATGTTTTTGTGCTTTTGGTCCCGCAGCCTTTCAAACAGAAGGTGCCCTCCTGGAAGGAATAATTCTGCTCATGAAATGAAAAATAAGGACAGCAGGCTTTAAAAAGCTTCAGGGCAGTTCTTACTGTTCAAATGTGTCATTGATTTCAATAGTGCATTAGTAGGCTTGTTAAGCAGGATCTAAAGTGCTTAGCTTTATTTTATGGTGGTGAGTACCTGATTGTTCAAAATATTAGCATCTTACTGTAACAGCAAACTGGATAGTGCCATAAACTGCCCAGTGCTGGGACTGCTGCACGATTACTGAGTGTCTGATAAAACAGGGGCATTCTCAATCAACTGGCAATGTAGGCAAAGGCAAGGCTGTGGCTCCTCATTAATTTTCCTTTATCTGTCTTGTTCTGTCTGTTGGCAAAGCATTGCTGTCTGTCACATGTCCTGTGTGTGAGCTTCTGCTGAATTCCTCCCCTTGAGCACCACCCCATTTCTGCCCATCTGTAGATGAGACTCAGATGTCACCTGTGCCAAAAACCTGGGAGACAGCAGGAAAAATCCTATGGCCCAAGGGGTGGGTTGCTATGCTAGGAGATCGGGGTGGACTTCCCCTGGCCTGGCCTGGGGAGCTGGTCCTATACACAGCAAGTTGGTGGTCAACAGGGTCAGCACATCAGCCAGTCAGATGGACATCTCCATGTTAAGCAAATCTTTTCTTGACTCCGCTAACTGTGCTGACTGACCTCCACTAACTAAAAGAGGAGCACGATCTGATCCCTGGTTCCCAGGTTATTGTTCAAACATGTGACAAAATCTTATGTTGTGGAACAGCTGTAACAGAACAGATCGAGAGAAATTCAGTCGAGAGCACCTGTATTGCATGTCACCTCATGTGTTGTCACATAATCCTTTATGGAGCTGCGGATGAGAGAGCCACCAGGAACAGGCTGTACCCTGACTTCAGGGTTTTGGTCAGCCAGTGTAGCCTGCAGCCCTGACTGACCCCTTGCACCTGCAGGCATAGCCAGGCTGGGCTTCTCCTTTGGGCCATTTTGGCAGAGAACGTGCATCTTCAGGGAACAAGCAAGAGAGGAAAGGCGGGGGAAATGATGGAAAGGTGGGTGGTATATTGGTTTTGTAACCCACTACCATTTTGTATCTGTTTGGGCAGAAATGGCTCTGTGAGTTTTCAGCAGGGGAAGTATGAGGGTCTTCATTTCTTATGGTCTTCCAGGAGCAGCTGGCAATGGAGCTGGGGGCTTGAGGCTTACAGCAGCGACTGCCTCTTACATGTGCTGCAGTTTGAATGTTCAAGAGGTTCATCTCCTCGTTTTTTGCGTCTGTGTAGGAAGCAAATTCCTACCACTGAGGAATTAAATATTTTAAACCACTACAAAACAACGGGTCATGTCTGTGTTCTCCATGCTTTAGGTGGTGTGGGAAAAAAACAAGTTTAATAAACCCTTGCTATCAGAGTCCTGAGGCTGCCTTGCTGGGAGCGACGCTGACTGAAGGCTGGCCCAGCCTTCAGCTGTGTTAAGTACATATACATTAAGGGTCTGTGTGAAAGGAAATGGGAAAACGAGAGGGAATTATGTGGGCAGGAGGAAGGAAGAGAATGGTGCTGTTGGAGGCAGGACTTGTGTGTGGGACAAGAGGGCTGGAAAGAATTAAAAAATGGGAAGTTTCTCAGAAAAGCAGCTGGGATTCTGAGAGAAAAAAAGTGATAGCTTAAAGGATTAAGAAAATATTTTTATTTTCAACTCAATTAGGCACTTAAGTTCATTCACAAATGTGGATCGTCACTTCCATACCCTGGTTTCCCTCTTCATAAAATGTAAATAATAACACTTTCTTTACTCATAGGGTGGTGTGAAAACAAGTGCACTCATATCTGGGAAGTATTTATGTGCTGTATGGGAAGTATAAGCAAAGACTATGAATACACAGTTAAAGCTGTGGGCTGGCATTGAGGCACTTGGCATCTGCCCAGATATGCCATGCATCATGCAAAAGAGCTAAGAGAGAAGGATACGAAAACATAGGCCAAACTTAGTGAGTTCTGAAATCAGGAACATGTGACTCCCCAAAATTAGAAGTGCAAAAGCTTTGAACGCTCAGAAAACACTGAGAGGGTCATATGTCTTCTTCAACAAATGGCAAAAGGCAGTGAAGAGGTAGGATACAGTGGAGAAATATCAAAGGTGTAGTCCATGAAAATCAAGAAATCTGTACACCATTGAGAAAGAATTCTACTTGAAGTAGAGATGACCACTGTGGTTGACTGGGGAAACAAAAAGAGCAATAAAGGAAGAGTAAAATGAGACCTATAAATCAGCAGGGTCAGTGCTGCAGGAGTGGGTAGAAGAGCCAATTGCGAAAGAAGAGTGCAAGAAAATTATCAAAAAAAGTTGAGACAGGAAAAGAAGAAAAAAGATGTGAACACGATAAAAGTTTTTAAAAATTTGGTATGTGGAAAGGCAAAGGTCAGCTGGGGAGACAGCCATCATCTTCCTGAGCAACAGGGAGGCTACCTTGACAAAAAGGGGGATATTGCCAGGAAAGTGAATTACTACTTGTACCTCAGTATTCAGTAGGGAGAGATGTTAAGTCTGTCACAGTTTCTATGAATTTTCAAGGATAGAAAATAAAAAAAAAAATCACTAATTCTAAAGGCTACCAGGAAATCAAATAATTGACTAAACCCACCTAGATAAAGAACTATTAAAAAGGTGTGTTGTTTACACCCGAGGTTTATTTTATAAAATAGATGTCAAAGGAATGAAATCATCCAGGAAACTTAAGCTGGCTATGGGAAAGGTACCAAAGAAGTTAAGAGGAGACATTGCTGAATCCCAGACTTTTAAAGGGGAATAATGGAGGAAGAAGTGTCTATCAGCTTCAGGGAGCACTTGAGACAACTGATTATCATTACCAGAAAGGTAGATATAACTGAACACCAATTCTTTTACTTCATTAACTAAAAGAAGAAAAAAAGAGGTTAAGAGGAATAAAAGATTGATTAATTTTAGCATCCTCAAATTTCAAGAGTACAGGGATTCAGTGCTCCATGGGACATCACTGTCTAAGATGAGAATATGGGACTGAGTTTCTAGATGCTGGGCTTGATTACTGAATCCAGATGACGATAAAAAAATATATAGTGATTATTTAGGGTAGGGGTGGATAATGGAGTGACGTGCTTATATATTGAACTCTGTTAGCACTGTGCAGCTGTCACTTGGAAGAAAGAGCACAAGGAAGCAAAGACATCAAAGAAAGAGGCATCAGAGAATAAGGAGGAGGAAGGCTTTTGGAAGCAGGAGATATTTGCAATGTTATATGGAATTTAACATGAAAAAAATTTGAAGCTGGGAAAAAGAAAGTCAAGGTAAAGGTGCCTTAAGGAGATAGCTGAGGCAAGTCAGCATAGGAAAAATATCTGAGGACAGCAGCCAAGTTTCTGTTTGTGTTCCTTTCTGAGGTTCAGGGAATGAAAGAACTAGGTGAGAATGTTGCAACATTTAATTTTTATGTACTTTGATGGAGTTCATAACCTTCACACTTGCATTTACTGTGCTTGAGGAGACAGAGCTACCCACCAATGGGATCCAAAGCTTGTTTCATACTAAGTTAGCAATTATCCTACAAGAAGTGCTGCAGATACCTAGTGGCATAAGGTGGTTCAATGCCTCTTTTTGTGTGGAGTTTTTTGTGGAACTAGAGCACAGCTGGAGCTGGGTTGCAGGCCCTTTCAGCTGACTTCTTGCAACCTCCTCTTATGACAGTAATCAGCATATGTGGCTGGGATATGGGGACATTGAGTTCAAAGCCTGGAGTGTTTCAGCCCATAGCTCTCCTCTGTGACATCTTCTTGAATAAGGTTTTTCAGATTCCTCCCAAGGAAAGCTTTTCTAATTTTTATGTGTTGCAATTAGTCCACAGAGAGAACAAGAGCTGGGGGCCCAGCAAGACCATCTCGCACGGCCCACGTGCCCTCCTGCTGCTGTTTGTATTTCTGCATGACATGGAAAGTGGGAAAGATTGAACATATTAATATTGAAGTTTTGGGTTCCAGCATTCAGCTGCAGAAGGAGTGAGGCTGAAGGACAATAAGTAAGGGAAAATGGGCAGCCTTAAGGGCATGTAGAGCTTTAGCAGAATTTTTGAAAGGAAGAATATTCAGATATGTGAAGGTAAGAGAAATTGGAAGAAAATGCTAGATTTCAGCTTACTGCAGTAGATTATGCCAGACTGACTGATATCTTTCTTTGATTAAATTGAATTATGTCCCAGATAAAGGAAATGCTTAGTTCTCCTGCTTAGGAAATGCAGATGCCTGGTGAAACTGGATGAGCTGAGAATTAAAAAGGGAACTGTGAGACAAAAAATTATTTGGCTGGTGGGAAAATGACAGTGGGTAAGTTTCAGAGGGAAGGTAAAGTAGTGCAGTTAACAGAGGAGTTTCTGAATAATCATCTTCAGGACCCCATGACCTTGGTACAAAAGGCAGGTAGTGACATTCTCTGCAGCCACAGGGTGAGAGGAGAGGAAAGGCTGATACCCCGGGGCCTTGAGCTGATAGCAGAATGCTGTGGGGTCAATGGAAGCAGCCTGACAATCCCAGTTAGACAATGAATTTAGATGCTTACAGTGAACTGCTGTAAGTAGCTTGCCTTTCCCTGTAAGAAATTCTTCTCTTAGTGCATGAATTTTACTGTCTCAATGTCCCTATGTATTTCAAACTGGTATTGTTAAGCTGTTACTGTAAATGACATGTAGATCAAGGCGTAAGGGAGACAGTGAAATGCCAGCTGCATCCTAATGCATGTTTTCATGAACCTAGCCCCTAAAAAGATGGTAAAATCTTTACTAACTTCCAACTGTGACAAAGTCAATAAGGGATCCTAAGTTCTAACCGAACTGCTGGTGGCATTTACCTATCTTCAAAGCAATTATTTTTGTATTTGTGTGTGTAGATAGCAAGAAATTAAAGGATGTCAGAGCTGCTTTGCTGTGGCTGCAAAGCCTCCTTGAGCATTAAATTCTTCCATGTAGTCTAGGCATTTACGGTGATGACCTTACACTTCCATCAGCAGATGTGGACTTCTCTTGTGGGAGATCTTTACCTCTGGTGAACTCAGGCAGTAATATGTCTGGTGTAAACATGAGGCCTTAAATATTACACAAACCTTATTTTGAAATAGAGTTCAGTCCTGACAAACTTACATGGACAAAACCAGCCCAAATTTCTTAGTAGTGAGGCAATTTTTACCTCTGAAGGGCTGGGCTTTGCTAATATAGTCATGCATCCTCATCTTATTGATCAAAATGCTTTACAAGACACCACTCCATAGCATCTTCCTTTTTTTCCTTCTTTTTTTTCCTCTTCTCTCATTAATTTCAATCATACAATAAGAAAACCCAGTTATGTTAATTGGTATGACTCCCCCTCAAGGGCATTGTGAAGCATGAAATAATTCCATTCATTACTGACAATGCAGGGACATGAGTTTTCCCTTGAGGATCTGTTTCGTCTTGTGATTTGGTGACCATACAGAATGGTGATAGGATTACAGACATTTTGTTTTAAAATTAATAGTTTGTTAGGGAGAAGCTGGAAGATGGTAGGGAAAGATGAAGCTTAAAATTCCAGAGATTATGTTTGACTTTGAGGCTCTTGGAGGTTGATACATCTAATGGGTATTTATCAGGCAAACCCAGCTGCCGAGCCATCATTTGCCCTAGCTCCAATTTTCTTTTTAAAAGGCAGCTGAGCTGGTGTTTGAAACATGCCACAGACCAGCAGAAAGCTAAATCGATGTAAAGCTGGTCAGATTCATTTCTCCTTTTTTATTTTTGGGAGTCAGAATTTCATTTCCCTAAAATGCACTAAGTGTTCAGACATGAGCTCCCAGGCTGTCCAAAGATCATTTTGGAAACAAAGCTGCCACCACTGACTCGCTGGGGGTTGTCCTCCCATCTAACAGGTAGCCCATAGCCTGACAAGCAAACACTGCAGTCCTAGAGCACAAACACTGGTGATTCTAGCTTAGAGGAAAAAAGTGTCTTTTTNTTTAGAGGAAAAAAATTTTTTTTTTTTTTTCCCTTTTTTTTTCCTTTTTTTTTTTTTTTTTTTTTTTGGCTGAGCTAGCAAAAAAGCATCTAGTGCTACTTTTGCTGCATTTGCAACATTTTTGTTAGCAAAGGGTTGGGTTTTTTTGGAAACCAGACAGACAGCTTTTGTGCAGAGGAAGTGAACCTCCTGACACTATGTCATTTCCCTTGTTTCCAAAAAGCTTCTTGTCTGAGCACTTGCCTTGCTTAACATCTGGCTATAAAAGAGCAGGGAAGTTTTCTGCCAGCTGTTCCTCTGCTCTTTCCCTTGCTGTTCTCAGACAATGTTATCAAATCTTTACTGCATCTTTAATTTTGTTTGATTAATGTGCATACTTTTGGGTACCATTCCTTCCATGCCCTGGATAGTTTTACTGGTTTGACAACATCCTTCCTTAGCACAGAAGAATAGGTCCAAGCCAGCAGTGATCCATGTTGCATGGGTGTGTTCATTAGCTAAGTGCAAAATACCAAAGAGCGTCAGACACGTATATTTTTCCATCTCCTGAGCAGCCTCTGCTGAGGATTACTCATGAAAAATAATCAGTAAAATACATTGCAGATGAAGGCTATGACAGGAGAGAGAACCCTGCCATTAAAGGTCCCGTAATGCAAGCACATCTCCCTCACAGAAATGGAGACGAGGATAACATCTTTTAACTGAATCGATAAAGATCGATGCAAAGACAATAACTCAAGAAATGGATGCATTAACCAAAGAGCAAGAACCAATATACTCCCAAGTTGAACTATGGCTCTGGAATTAGATGTGCTGAGGGGATACTAGACCATGTTACTAAAAGCAACTGAAATCATAAACAAAAAAACTGAAACAAAAATAATTACAGGTTTTCATTTTAATCATGCCATGTGGCATAAATTGACATTTGGTGGAGGGAGGAGCAGGAGTAAATTAGCCTTATTATCAGGAGCGAAGGACCTATTTGCTTTTTGGGTTATCTACAAGGCAACCATCTGTAACAAAGGATATGACTAATTGACTTGATGGAAAAGGAGTAACCACAGCCAGGGACTGTGTAGTCACCTTCAACAGGCTACCCTGTGTTAGTTAAGAAGAGAGCAAACTTTCCTGATGCGTATGAGTAAAGGCTGGGAATGCGTATTTTGTACTTCTACCCACACGTTTTCAGAAAGTAAAACCCCAAACCAACCAAACAAAAAAAAAAAACCCCAAGCCAAACCAGAAAATGACAAAATGCGGCAACAGTTGCAGGTTTGACAAGCATTTTGGAAAGGTTTGTGCAGTTGGAAGAATGACATCATACCAAGCTAATGTGCACGTGAGAGAGCCAAAATCCCCGCCGGAAGAACTGTGGAAAAAACACAAAGGGCAGGGGAAATACACAGTAAATATGGCATCTGACAAGTGCAGCTGCTGCCACTGTAGGTATCCTGCGCACAACGGAACTGCTGACAATAGTGTTTGATAGCTGTCTACCTCAGGATTTGGAGAGAGATGCTGACTTTATGCAGCTCCCATAGTAATTACTGGGAGATGTAATTGTTTAGCAATGCTGGAAAAACACCCAGCAGGCTACAGATGTGTCTAAATACACTGACTGCATGATCTTTTCTGGACCTTGCCTTGTCAATGAACAGACTGAAACCCAAAGTTAAGTGAAGTGTATGTTTGCATTCTTCATTCCTGTTATCACACCCACAATTGCTCTATCAATTTCAACGCCTTGCCAAATTGTGCTGGTGATGAACAAGCCAGCCCTGCTGCCACCTTGCTGCCCTCCTACCCTGCCTGTTCCTGCAGCAGCTGAGAGCAGGATGGATACTGCTCTGACCAGGGGCCGTGAGGTGCAGCAGGCTGGCAGCTGTATGGTGTGAAAAGGAGGATCCAAGACATTTACTTAACTCTGAAGTTGGCATCTGCTGAGACTGAAAGCAAAGGCTTTGATATCTGCTAGCAGTGATTGCTGTTTCCAGGGACTGATAGGGATCCCAGATAGGCCCCTGGTACAGATAATCCCTTAGATGTACTTATATCCCTGTAAATTTCCAGTTTAAAGTTTTAGCAGCCCACTGTTGGGAATACCTGCAAGTGTATGTTTGATCACTGGGAGACTCCAGCAGAAAACAGAAGGGGTAGAAGCCAAAACACTGAAATCAGATTCTGGAGGTGCAACTACATCTTTGAAGTACTCACTCTACTGCCATAGAGCAAGGAGGAAAATCTCAGCAAGAGACACTTGAACCTTTTAAGAATCATCTCTTGGCAATAATGACTTCTCATGCATATTTATGTAGAGCACTTAACTTTATAATGGCCACTTGAAAGGCATTTAATTCTTTTTTTTTGCCTAGGAATGAAGCTACGTGGAGTGTGGCAAAAATATTCCAAGGTCCAAATATTAAAATACAGAGATGGTCCTGGTATTTCCTGCATGCCAGCCAAAACTACGTCCTGGGAGTATACTGTTTAAGAATTCATGTATCTGATTAAATGAGTATGTGTTTGCAAGCATATATACATAAGCGTTAGTAAAATCAGGTACTTGCTACAGGGCTTCAAGCAGGCTTTCCTGGAAGAATTTCAGACAGGTCCTACGGCTTGGTTTGGTTTGTAAAACCTTTTTGTTGCACAAAACTTAATGTTACTCATTATGCACTGAAAGCAAAATCATATGACTACCCATTTCCTAAGTAACATAATTATCTTATTGATTCTTATGGGGCAAAACACTACTTTTATTGTTAATTAATACTGCCAAATCTGGTTATGCAATTCAGGATATAGGAAGTCCAGTTTAATGTGTGTTTAGGGGGAAAAGTCTAAAAATAAATGCCTTAATTTTTTTTCCCTTTCAGAATGTGAGTATAGATATTGCCTTGTGTGATCCCTGTTCATAACACTACAGGAAATACAACCTCTTATCACTTTTCATCAGGGAAAAAGAAGTATAGATAATGAAACACAAAAATGCCCTGGGAAAAACATATTTAATAATCTTTAAGTACCTGAACAGAAATGAACAAGGCAAAGAAATGCAACGCTGCTGTTATGGAACCAAAGCTATTTTATGGAAAATGAAAAGAATACTTACATAATTTCAAGGGCTTATACTTTCTTTCTTATTTTAAGTGGAAATGTATCAGGAAATTCTTATGCAGAGGGCACATAAATAGTATCTTGTCTGTCCCATGGAAAAGACAGTAAGGAAGATTCATTACATACTAGGACATATAATGTCTTCGTGATTCTTTCAGGTCTCAGCCAGTGCTCTAATGACATTCAAACCTGCTACATCTGCCATACTACACTGTTAATTAGTTTTCTATTTATTTAGCAGATCTAGTAGTGGAAAGCCATCTATTGCCAGCGAATTGTTTGACTTCTATGCTAAGTAGGCTGCATTCCAATCCTCTGATGTTGAAACTAGCATGAATCCAACTTTCATCTCATTGCCATGTCAAATTAGCACCCAGCAGTTTCTACATACAAAGACTTTTTTTTCTCTTTCATTTGTAAAAGACCAACAGTTCTTGGAAGTCAAGAAACAGAAGCAGGGCAAATTTTCTGCAATATCTCTCCATCCTCCTTACTTGCTACAGTGGATTAAATATAGAACGTATGGAGGCTGTGGTTTGTTTATATTGAAAAAGGAACATTATTTTAAGCAGACCATGCTCATTATTTAAACAGAAAATATTGACGCGTATTCTGCAATAGTTTGAATAAAATACTACCCTGCCTAAGAGAAACCCAGAATGACCTGGCAAAGTTGTGAGATGACTTTTGCACATGCTTTGCCATTTTCTATTTCTGTCTGAATTCTGTAATATATTGCAGCATTCAAACACAACCTTCTGTATGTGACTTGCTCCTGTCTCGCAGTGTCAACAGAGTCACTGGATTGTGAAAGTATAAAACAAAGCCAGACGAAATTAGAAAATAAATTGGCTAGAAATGAAGACATTAATCCTATTGTACTGCATTGTAGCAGCTACAGCGTGGTGAGGGATGTGAAAATACAAGCGTACACCCAGGCTTTGGAGTTTGCCTTGAACTTTGGTTTTGTTCTAAAATCTAGATACAAACTTTGAATGTGAATTTTGGATCAGGCTAGTCCTAAACAAGACACTACTGTACAATGAAAAAGCAAAATGCTGTACTGAGTTTTAGCAAAGCACTGACAAAACTGATCTCCTACAGTACTGTTACTTGTGGAGCATTCTTGATAAAATTCTTATAATAGGCAAGGTGTTGGTTTTGAGTAATACATGATGTAAATCAGAGAAATACAATATATAGCACAGGACAGCAATATAAAAAAGCTAGGTCCAAGAGCACACTGGTGGTAGTGTTCACAAAAGAATGGCTCCTTTCAAGAGAGAGGAAATAAATCTCTTTTACGAGACCAAATGACATTTTTGGAAAAAAGGTTTTTGAATTTCAGGTCTGAAACATAAATAATGAACTTTGATGGAAATACTGGTTAAAAACCAGTCTATGTGAGTTTAGTTTTATTGTGTTAATTGACTGGATGGCTTGAGATTTATAAAGGAAAAGCTTTATAAAAATAAAGTTGGGATACTTAAGAAAGGTCAAAGCCAGGACTAGAGTTAGACAACAGGAGTAAAAAGGAGAAGATACCTTAAGAAGGAAGCATGGATGAGAAAGGGAAAAGTGTGCCAAGTTTTGAACTGCAGGAACTTGATCTTCACTCAGGATAGAAAATCCAGAAAGAGTGAAGACCAGTCAACCCAGCTCCTTTACTGATTTAAATTCATGGCTGTCTGTCTTTCTGCTGTCTGGAGGAATGACTTTTTTTTTTTTTTTAAGTGATAAATATTTTCTTGACTTTGCTATTATTTTTTTAGCATGTTCCTCTCTTTCACCTTTAGGGAAAGCAACCTAAAAAACTGGTAATTCTAAGCCTGGGGAAAAAAAAGTAGCACAACGTAGTGATATATTTAACGGACTCAGCAGTGACAAGAATTCCCTAGTGCTTCCTGGAAGCCTCCGTTCTTACAGCTCAGTGTTTCATTACGGTAGAAAAAAGGAAACAAACCAAATGAGTCAGAGTAATTTTCCTAAATTTTTTTAAGTTGTTTTCCTGGGTTTCTGGCATATTTAAAAGGACTGAACAGTGCTCCTTAACAAAGCATGCCGTTAAGGAAATGTTGCGTATTTAATGGTTGGGTTTGAATTTTTGATAGTCAGGAAAAGGAAAGAATACAAACCAGGATTTATTCATCTTTTCCAGTGTTCATAGAACTTGAATGAACTGAAAAAGGCAGCTGAGGTTGGAGGCAGAAATCTGAAGGCTAGAATTCTGCTAATGAAGCTCTGTGATTTATAAGCACATCTTCTGATGACTAGAAATAAATCCAGGAGTTTCAGGAGCCTTAAATATACGTGGTCTGCAGTTTTTTCAAATGGATAGATTATCCGCATAAACATATGAACAAGCTGGCCAGAAAGACTTCTGCTTATTATGAACTGTTCATAATCTTCCTGTAAGTTGCCAGAACTGAATCTTAGCCACAACTCCTCTTGTTTCTGCCCAGCTGGGAAAATTTGGCTTTATCATGTCTGTCCCTGAGTTCTTGTTGTGTGTGATACAGTACATCCTCTGCCCCAGGTCAGAGGGGGCAGGGAGCACATCCTGCAAACAAAGCTGCTGCAGCACTTCTCTTTTTGATCAAGTTACGCACTTGTGTCTTATTTTCTGCAGTAGCATAAGAAAAGGGGTTTAGACAAACTCCCATATGCAACTAACAGATGCTTGTGAGCATGGATGTTGCATAATCAATGAATGATAACTTATAAAATCTTAAAACTTGGAGAAAGAATTCAGAATTTTAGCAAATTTTTGTCTTGTCTAGCTGATCATTTTGATTTGTTATAGAAAAAGAGCCAGCTGTGCATAAACTCCATCTGTTCTTATGCGTATGTGGTTGGGGAGGATATTTGAGCAATGTTACTGGAAAACAAGAGAAACTGAATATGGGATCAGGATTCCATTTGATGCACAGAGGAGGCTGCAATAATCAGCAATTCAACTTTTTGCAGAAATATTGGCAGAAGAAATTGATCTTTTAAGTGTAATGTATGCCTTGAAAGAAATTTTCTAAGTTATTTAAATTATGCCTCCATTTTACAATGCTGTATAATATGTTCATACAAACTACACCTCTAACTCTTGCTTATGTAGATGCTGCACTGAAACCCTTCTCTCAGTATTCCATAGAGCATGATACAGACTTTACTGAATAGTGGAATGAAAGGCAGAGGGTGAAGGTGCAGTTTCATAATGTGACTGACATAACGAAGATTAATTGTTCTTCTGGTCTGTGATACAATGACAAAGTACTTTTATAACAAGATTTAATTGAGAAACACCCAAAGTATGAGTCAAGACAGTAAAATGTAATTTTCATTTTAGAAAAGATAAAAAGGGCTTTGTGGAAGGATAACATGAGGTGTGTGTTTCTCTTAATTTGTACTCCTTATTTCTCCATTACCTACACTTTGTAGGAGAGCTGGCTGGAATAAGATGTGGACTTAAATTTTCTGTGCACTAGGACATGGCAGCCAGCAAGTTGTATTACTGTAGCAGGCAGAAACAGCCACCCCAGAAACCTCTACATTTCTTCGGGCCTGATGCAATTTTACAGAGCTGCAAAACAACTCTGGTAAAATCATGTTTATGCCTGGAGATCCAAATGGATCGGAGAGACAGCAAAGAGAAGATGGGGGAGGAGGGGAAACACTGAGGTCTATTTTCCACAAAATAAAGCCTCTGGAAATAAGACGGTGCCAAAATCTCAGCATTTGTTATGTGCTTAAAAGGTCCCTTATAGTTTAGGCAAGAAAGATCCTCGTCCTGACAAGCTTACAAGCTAATTGAAACCTTTGTGTGTCTGCACAACACAGCAAAATGGAAAGTGGAAATACTGTAACATTGGTTGAGTCAAAATACACATTTCAAGAGTATCAGCCATGAGAAAAGTGTGGATATTACTGCATGACAAGGGAACATGTGGCACATGGAAGCCGACCGAACTAGCACAGATTAGGGAAAGTGGCACTACAAGACAGGTCTGGATAATTAGGCAGGAAAGAAATGATGCCAAAAGCTTAGAAAGTCAGGAGTTGTGAGACAGATGAAAAGAGATATAGCAGAACAACAAACTGAGTAGATTTAATTGTTCGAATTACTTATTTGAAGTTGGAGGAGCAGGTGAAAGGAATAAGGAGGATGTACCCACCTGAGAGACTTTAAAGGCATCACCTGGAACTCAGAGGTAGGAGGGAGCTGAGAAGTTGAACTGTGAAGAAGCAGTAAATCAGATCTAAGGAAAGCTAAGGATGAGGTATATCTGTTTTGGATGTAAGCACGGAAGATTAGGGTAAGTGGAAAAAAGGAACTTTAACATGAGATGTGTATTATGGGGACAGAAGAAGGAACAGAAGCACTGGAAAAGGGAGGAAATATGTCCCTTGGTGGTGGGAGAACAGAGAACACTAGATCTGGTAGATTATCTATTATATAGTAAGAAAAGCAGTAGCAGAGGATAGAGGGTTACCATTGCTTTTAGTGACATAATCTATATGCAGTACCCAACCTCAAAGAGTTAATTTACAGACATGCTAGTAATGGAAGTACAGGTAAAAAAATTCAGACGCAAAGTCATTTGTTGTACTTTTCTACTCAGTACAACAGAGGCAAAAGAGGGAGAAAGTTCAAGTAATGCGTATCAGAGTATGGTCTAACAGCAAAATAAGTAACTTCTAAAGAAAAAGTGGGTTAACTTTTCAGGGAGGAACAGTGTCCTGGCCCTCCAGACATTGTGTTCTTTGCACTGTATTCAGTGAATGAATGCATTCTTAAAATGTCCGTAGTTACAAACTTTATTTTCCACAGCACATGCCGTCATGCCTCTGGCACTCTGTTTATCACCTCCTTACTGTGACTGCTCTGTCCCATTCACGACAAGTATTCTTTGACACCACCCTCTGAATTCCTCTTGGGTTCATTTTGTACTATGCTCCAATTCTTTGCATTTTTCTACTTTCATGTTACATTTTTTCTGCTGCTGAGGTTGAGAGGCACTAAAGCTGTATGCTAAATCCTTTCCTTCTCTCTATAGCTCCTGACGCCTATAGGCACTGCTGAACATTTGCCTTCTTGCTTCAGAGAAGGTGTTCTTCTGCAGGTGACCTGGCACCCACAGCATTAGTTTGCTCCTTTCTTTCTGTTTGCTGTTTGCAGTTCACTCTCCTTTTCCTTAAGTGCATCACAGATTTCAATGAGTACTTGGGTTTTTCTGGCAGTGAATAAAAAAAGGCCTACTTCCCATCTGCTGAGACTGAGGCTTTCTCCGAGAAGGGGTAAAGTCATCTCAGTGCTTTTTAAATTCTGGAAGACCTAACCATGTTGGGGTGGTGGCAAGGGTGGGGGGATGAAGAAGGAATCTCAGTATGTTCTCATCCTCGGGAATGTCTTCTCTGCCTGTTCCTTTTTTCACTTACTTTTGAAAAAACAAGCTTTCCATCAACAGTGTCTTTCCCCCCCCCAAGATTTATGGAGGATAGAGACCAGGAGTGAGAAGTACCTGAGTTAGAGCCTTTTTCTTTCCCTGCCCCCCTTCATCAAAGGCTTCATAATGCATTGGCCACTTCAGCATTCCAGTGGAGTGAAGGGAAATATGCACATAGTTCAGCACCACATGCAAATTATTTAAAAGAGATTACCATCATGCAGTATCCACCTCCTTTCACTGAGTATACTGTGACAGCCTGGGTGGGCAGTTCCACTGATTTTAATGCAGCAAAACCATTGCTGAAATGCAGGTTTTTCTTTTATGTGGTATAATCAGTAATACTGTGATACAAAAAAATTTCAATTATCTTCTTTGGAACACATTTGAATGTCACAGTTAGTATCTACATGGTTTTTAACTTTTTAAAAAGTGTCTTATGCTCTTAAGGTAGTCATGTCATGAAGAAATATGAACAGTTTTGTATACAAACTTCTATATAGAAACAGAGTTTAAGACTCAGTTTATTTGCAGTTAATGATATTGTGAAGTTTTCTGGTGTTTTAAGTTCTATGATTTTTACTGCTGCTTATTCTGGGGTCTTTTAAATATCTGTTTAAATATCTGATTTAAAAAACCAATAATGCAGAAGAAATATTTGCCATTTTTATTGTACATATCAGAATATCAGACACTGTTTATGACACAATTTTAAAACCTTCCAAAACCTTCTTTGAAATTAAAAATATTTTTTTTTTTTAAGAAAAGCCTCTTTCAAAGATATATTGTGATTTTAATCATTGTTATGGAAAATTAGGGATGAAATGCTGGCATCACTGAATCAAGTTATCCATCAATGTCAGGTGGGCTTGAATCTTCTCTCTAGCTTAAAAAGCAGTGTTACCTGGTTTCACGAACTGACTGCAGTATAAATCCACTGGATTTATGCTCACATATTCTTACTCTGAATTACAAGAACCCGAACAGGAGTTAATTGTTTGCTTTGCATCCCATGACAGCAGAATAACTGAGGCCGTTCACTTTCACACGGGAAAAACTGTGCCCACCAATACTCAGGTAACCGTTGTGAGAAAATCAAGTCATATCAGTGCAGATGCAGGTGAGTATTCTCACAGGTTGCACTCATGTGGGAATGCTCATTCTGCTCTTCCTTGCTGGCAAGAAAATAATTCTAGAGTAAAGAGATCTCATTGTTCTGTAGCCTTGGGCTTCTTCAGAGAACAGTCATGGCACGATGTGAGATTTAAGGATCAGGTCACTACACTATTTCATACCTGTTACTGGCTCCAGACACAAACCCTCTCCCCAGCCCTTTCCTGTGCTTGGAGACACATTGGGTCCTCGTTTCTTCCTACAAGTCTTTCTTTGTGACAGTTTTTTTCTTCTGTCATCACCTCTGAAATACCACCAGCAAGGCACTATTCAACACAAATCAAACACTCCATGTCTGAATTGGAACAGAAACCTTTACAAGAAGAGATATTGGAGCTTTGTTCTTGGCAGTTTTAAGCAAATTGCAAAAGCTTTTCTGTGGTGTAAGTGGCCAAAAGGGAGCAAAAGTGCTTCTGTGAATAAACACAGAAGACTTTGCTTGAAATTGCTAAGAACACGCATGGTGAAGCTGCACATGGTGCTGTTACCAGATAGCTGCACAAAGATAAGAGATCCCATTTCTGACCTCTCAGTTTCTGTTTCATGCAAAGGTAAGAACAGACAAAAACCCAATTCAGATGGGGAGGTCTGTCCTTAAATTTTCTGATTCACTGCTAAAACCTAAAGCATCCAACACATTTTGTTGCTTATGTAGCCTTCTGTGAATGAAGATACCAACTCAGAAACTGTTTCTCCAGTCTCAAACCCAATTCTTCTCAAAACAAAGTCTTTATTGCGTTTGACTGAAGCTAAATAAAATTGAATTTCAGATTTTTTAAAAAAAGAATGGTCTGCTAATTGGTGTTGAGTTTTAAATGTTTGAGCTTGTTTATTTCTCACGCTCCCTTGAATGACATTTCAGAAAAATTCCTGTATTTCAGTACATTAAATCAAACTTATCAAAAAGGAAACATTTATTGATATATTCAGAGATGTGTGTGGGTCTGATTAAGGTTGTGTTGCTGTGCATATTTTATATTAAAGTAAATTTTTTCTGCAGTTTGACTTTATTCAGGTCTGAAGGGCCTTAATAAGTGTTTGGCTCAATCACGTACGTTTTTGATCCTTTCTCTGGACCAAGCAAGGAGATACTGTATCAGTTTGCAAAGTCATATAATTTACCATCACTTGAGGAAATTCTGCCACACACTGTAGTATTTATTTAATACATCTGTCCCTAGAAATGCTGGCAGCTAGTACTAAATGCACATTTTTGATGGAGCTAGTAAATCCAGAAGTCTGAAGTATTTGTAGATTGCCATTTTGAAGTATGATTAGACAGCTACTTTGCTTATTTCATGGCTATTTCACCCAATTTTACTTGGAACTATGATTGCTAGCAGAAGAAATATTTAGAAGTTTCTGAATTCCTGGTTTAAAATTTCCAATTTACTACATTGGTTTTCTTTGTTTCGTGTTGTTGCGCGAGGTCCTTCTTTGTGCAGTTACTGTTACCCTTCGCTCTTTTCTTTACTACATTTGTTTCATGTACAGCTACCAGTATTAGAAGGAAATTCACTCTCAAGTATGGAGGCATTAAAACACAAGTCCCACGCTTGGGTTCTATTTCACTTGTGCCGTCCCTCATTTCTGCAGCAACTTCATCTTTCATAAGTAGGGGTTTTTTTTGTGCTGTAATTTAAATTATATGGTATGTAACCTGATCTTAAAAGATAATATAAAAGATTATCAAGAAAAGACTAAATTTGTTTTCTTTGTGAAACACTGTCAGTTTTGAGTGAAACGTCATATATGCCTATGTGGAAATGTATCCAGGTCTTAGGAAGAGTCATTCATAATGCAAGAATAAGCTTATTTAATTAGCTAGAACATTTCTTTCAAATAGCTGTGTATTAGATTGTTATCTTAATTCTGCTGGCAGAGGAATGCAGTAATGAAGAACTCTTGCGTAGTATTTTTAAAAAAATACACACAACATCTACTGCATATTAGTATATTTACAGATTCACACTTACGGAAATATATATATTTGTGGGGGGAGCTGAAGATTTCCTTTTATCAGACTTTTCTAAATTTGGAAATCTTTTTGTTGCTACTCTAATTAATGTAGTATGTAATAACTTCAAATTAAAGCTGTGATCTGACTGTAATAGATGTTTTATCCATAACAGAGATAGATTATTTTTACCAGTGATACTATAATCCAAACAGATGTAGCAGATAAGAAGAGGAAGAAAGGAAAAATAGTTATCCCCCAATAATGGGGCACTTAGTGATAGAACAGTCCCATGCTCTGATCAAACTCATGGGGATTACACGTGCACCAAGAAATTCAGCAGTGCATCCCAGTGTCAGTGCTGCTCGGGTGTCAGAAGAGCCCTGGGACAGTTTTCCCTCAAGGCCTACTAGCACTTTCCCAAAGTCTTGTAGGCACTGTTTGACAGGTTACCATGCTGTAACCTGATAAAACCTTAACAGTATGAACATGGCCAGCCCATGGTGATCAGCGTTAGGGTTGCAGCTCAGTGCTGGTTCTGTCTAACTTTTTAGAGGAGATGCAGACAAAAAGCCATATCAAAAGGTGACCTTAAATTCAGCTTTCGTCTAATTTCAGTGCCTTTCTAGATCACTGCCCTTATTTAGATGACATTATTTTTAAAAATCTCTCTAGTAAACTGTTTAAAGAACAAAACAAACCCTTTTACCTTCCTCAGACAAATATCACAAAATGTTAATTGATTGGTTTCCAGCTTTGACGATTTCTTTTTTCTGACAAATGAAAAAAGTAAAAGATAATTGATTCAGTAATAAACTTTTAGAATAAACTTTTAGAACTCCCAAATTCTACATAATTAATATGCGATTATGAGCACTGATATTTGGTGGCATTACACATTACACTTACGGGAACAAATTCCATCCACAGTTTAGGAACACTAGCTGATCTTTAGGAAGAAATAATTCTTGAGGCTTCTGTAAGCTTCCTCCATTGATTTAATTCCTGATATCCAACAGTTCTTAAAACCGACATTCTTACACTTCTATAAAGAAAATCCTTGAAAATCAAATTAGCAACATTATTGCTTAAAAAAAGTCAAGAAATGGAGGCAAGTTATTATGTTCAGAAACAGCGAATATTTATTCTTGGAATAATAGTACAGGCTCCATATTAGTTTATTCTGTATTCTCCTTCAAATAAGTGTGCAAGTTTTCCCTGTATCTTCTTTTGGCTTTCAAATAATCACTCTGTATCTATCAAGTGTGCAGATTCTGCCTGCAAAAGCAACAGGTAAGAAAACGGCTATCAAAAAGAAGTCTATTCTTCTGCCCTTCCCCCTTTACATGGAGAAAAATCAAATAGGAGAAAGCAGGGTAAGAAAAATACTGGTTTTGGAGAGTAAAACTCTCCCAAATCCACCTTCCTCCTTCCTAGGTCAGCACTGTTGCTACTGGAAGCTGTGTGCCTGAAGAACAGCTAACCTCTTGATGATTTGTGAAGAAATCTGGAGTTGATTTGTGTCAGAGGAAGGAATGGTGTTCTGTTTTACTCTACCAGCATCTTTCAGCCTTTCTGTTATGACACGTGAAGAAGTTCTGTACCCGAGGTAATAAATCTTTGTGTCTAGAGGTAGGCTCAGGTTCCTTCATCAAATAATTAATGAAGGTTAGGCATCTGAAGGATATTTCTGGACACTAAACTGGCAGAGGAGTCTTAACACAACTATGCTTATGAATCTGAACTAGGAGTTTGAACATTGCTTCTGTATGAGTACCTTTCTGTCTGCTAAGAGCTCTAGTTCTATCTATCAGCAAATATTGAGGCATCTCTGAGTACAGGAGAGAGAATTTTCATGTTTTACACCTAATCAGTTGTTTAGGCACAAAAAGACAAATACTGTAAGCACATACATCAAACTCCCCCCAAAAAACCAAGCCCTTCAGATTCCCTTTCAGTTCAGTGCCATCCATGGAGATACACCTCCCACCTGTGAGATGACTCTGTTACACTAGTATGGAAACAGCTAGACTTCTCATAGCTTAGGCAGGTGGCAGATTCCATTTAGAATGCTGTGATTCATCCGCAGGAAATTTCTTTTTGGGAAGAAAAAAAAAAGGCAAATTTATGCAGGATGCCACCTGGAAAGATACCAGCCTCAAGATTAAGTGGACTCATGAAAGTACTTTCTTGAAAACACATGGTTGCACGCCACTGCCTTCAGATATAATGTGACAACACTTCAGAACCAGCCTTAGGAAAAAAGAAGATTGCTCATTTTTAGTGTTCACCATACAAGTTGAGTGTTGAGAGAACTTACCTGCAATTTCTAATGATATTGTGGGTTTTGTGGGTGTTTTTTTTTTTTTTTAAATCCTTACATATCTTGTGATTTCTGTCTTTGAGCAAATTCAATGGAAAAACAGTAAAGTGAGTACAGACAACCAAAGGGCGATATCTATTGCTGGAAATCTCAACCTGTTCGGTAATCCTGACAGCACTGTGATTTGGATCCTTACAATCAGTTCCATGATGTTTTCTTCTTTTTATTTTTTCCCCCACAGGAATTAGGATTTTGCCCAGGGACCTAAAGTCTGAATCCATTGTGAGATTCTCTGATCAGGAGTGAAGAATGTGCTGGTTTTGAAGCAAAACTTCCTAAGGCAGATCAGTAGGTAGGCTTGTTGTCTTGCCTTTAAGAATCCACTGAAAGCATTAATGTTTTATTTCTGCATTTTCATCTTCTGGAAGCAGGACTTTCTGGCTCCTCATATGAACCTCTGAGCCTGGAGAAGCAGACTTGACCTTAACTTAGATGCAGATGACAGGCACATGCCTACCTTGGGCTCATCTTTGTACATTCTCGTATTTTCCTGTGCCATTTCCTTTTGGGAAAAGTACAGATAATTACTTTCCTCATCATTAATATGGCACTCATGTGGGCTATAACCTCTTTGGCTTTGGGGATTTTGAATTTATTTATTTATTCATTATTATCATCATCATAATAATTTTTTGGGGGTGGGGGCTGTACTTATTTGGTATTATAAAATAAACCCTTTTACAGGACTTTGACATGCCTGTTCCCTGATTTAGGCCTATAGTTCATCCACCTTTCTAACCCCCCC
>VZRE01014835.1:57426-68775 GCA_013396775.1 Cephalopterus ornatus
CACCTACTTTCAAAGACCTTGGCTGGTGTGCTATTTTTCTCCTCCATTTGGGAGCGTTAATAGCTTAAAGGGAGCCCCAAAGCCCCCCTCCTCAAGCTAAGGAGTCTCTCAACTTTGTTTCTTCTTTACTGTCCTCCATATAAAAGCTGTCCTATGCCTGCCTCTACCCCTGCATCTTCCTTCTTCAAAGCGTATTCAAGTATCTCATCTCCCTGACGCTTTCTCTTCCAACATTTACTAGCTTGATGCATTTTCTTCATTTTCCTATTAATCCACTGCGTGCTGTACAGATATATAAGGAAATCCTGCATCCCCTACCTGCAAATCCACACACAATAAAAAAGAGGCATTTCATTGTACAGATGTGCAAATCTGTTTTGCTAAGATACCACATAAGTGCTTCAATTTGCCCAGGATGGACAAGAAATCTCCCCAGTTAAGAGACAGAACTGAGATTTTTTTTTTGTTTACATTTAAGGAGCTTAAGTACTTCAGTAATATCTAATAGTGTATCTGTGGTCACAACTGCCTATGTAGGGGAAAAAAAAAAGGCAAGAGGGAGAAGATTTAGGCTAAAGGATGAAAGATTAAACAAAAGTGATGCGATTTCAGTTGTTAAATACTAATTTATCATTAGGTTTTGGGATCTGCTAAACAAAATTGTTTCCCTTGAATTCACAGGCAAAGTAATTGAAAATAGCGAATCAGCATTTTAAGATTGTAAACAATAACTTCAGAATAAATGAAATGTAGATGGGTTTACTGGATTTAATTAGATATGAAACTGAGTACCCTGGAAACAAAGTACAAGAAAAAGATGAACATGTTAGGACAAAGTTTTAGTAGCTTCAGTTACTAAAATTACTTCAGTAACTTCAGTTTAGTAACTTTTTCATATAAAATATGAAAAACTGAGCCAAGACAGTTAAATACTATTGCAGTTGAAGAGCTAATATTTTGCAATTGCTTCAGCAGGTTTTAAATTATAGCACAAAAGCACATTTTAAAATCTCATGTTCTGGTTCCTGAATGTGAAAGAATTTACTGTCCCACTTGTGTGAGCTGTGGCCCTGTCTGGCATTGCTATGTGTGTTTTGGAGAATAAAAAGGGGTAGAAGGAAGGCAGAGATGGTTAAAAGTTGAAGATTAAAAGTTGAAGATTTGACTCTTCTTGACAATGTAGTATTAAAAGAATTAAAACACCCCTATTTCAGTTCTAGTATTTTAATGCCATATAGTCTTTCATCTAAAAAAGGCATATTCCTTAAGTTAGTTTTGAACTAACCATTTTGAAAATAAATATTCTAGTATATCCACCTATAATCTCAGTATATTCTGTTTAATTTTGAAAAAAAGGCAGTTGAGTTTTCAGAAAAAGCTTTAGTCTCACAAAAACTAACTCTGCTGAATAAATGTACTGAAGTTGGCAAAATCATGGCAAAACCAGTGTCACTCAGTTATCTGACTTGTCTCACTAAAGCATACTTAACTGCACCTTTTATCATATCAGAAAATACTACCATGTTTATTATTACCGATGTTAAAGGAAAACTGTACAGAACCAAAGCTTTCCCTTTTATTCATTATTGAAAACACAAATGCAGCCAAGACTTTTTAGACAAGCTTTCATTTTTCAATTAACATGTTTTATTTCAAATTTATTCAGAGCTGAAACAAGAGTTTCATTTACAGCTGAGGAAAGCAAAGATGAAACTTTGTTCTTTCTTTTGTGCTCAGTCATACAATTTATTTTTCTCCTGGCAATGGATTTTAAATCTTTTTGCCTTTTTTTTTTTTATGGGAACTGTTTTAGTAAGCGCCGACATTAGAGCTGACAACGCTTTGTGTGTTTTTTTTTTTCCTTTTGCCTGGTTTCTGTGTCTGTGTGTGCAGGCATGCATTCATTAACGTAATTCCTGTACGTTCAACAAGAGTGCATCATAAACCAGAGGAAAAAAGCCTCATAAATATTTAGATCCTCCACCTACCTTCCAAAACTAAAGTGAAAAAGAGTATTTAGTGTGGACTTGGTTTGAGTTAATCTGCATATGAACTGAAAGGGGGTACAAAAGGATGAAAAGGTGGTGGAAACGAGCATACAAACCCCATAGTCTCCAGGGGGCCATTCATCTTGTTCTTGTCAATACAATCTCAGTCTCAGTGCTTGGCTGTGCTCTGCGCATAACCCAACAGACTGGCTTTGCAAAGGATGTGCGTGCTTTCTTCCTAGTTTTGTTCTATCGTGTAATTTTTCGAGTGGAGAAGGAAAATACTTCACGTTTGGGAAGCTGGAGAAATTTTTCGACCTGTTTGTCACCCACACACTGATATACAGACTTAAAACATTTACATAAAAGGACAACTGAGTTATATGGAAAGCAATTTAGGTAATTTGACAATTAATGAGAGATACTGAGATCACAATGTAGATTAAAGCATATTATCTACTGTACAGATACAAACCCATACAATTTGGACCAAGTGTTGCGTATATTTACATATAAAACTCCATTTCTAACAAACAACACTATCAAAAATTACAGATAAAAAACCCCAGAACACCAGTGAAATTTAGGATTTAATGCATTTGCACAACTGAACAGAGTCACAGAATTGTTTAGGATTCTGCAAATTTTTTATTTTAATTTTTAAAAAATGAGGGAATGTGTAATACACTCAATAAATACTTATCTTTTATTTTATGATCTGAGATCAAATTAATTTTGAAGGATTACATCACACTACCCATATACAATGACTCCTGATCGACAACTACTGTGTTTAGGTGTTCTTTTTATGCCAGAAGGGCATAAAGGCCACTAAAGTCTGTAATCAGACACAAGTAGTGATTTCACACATAACAAAACTCTTGATCATAAGCAGACAAAAGAGCAACTTTTTGGTTTTTGTAAAAGCAAAGTTAGAACGAAATACATGTAACTCATTAAATTCATAAAACTCCAAGCAATTAGATTAGTTACAGCAAAATTATATAAATAGTACACGCAAAATGGTCGTTTTAGTCACATAATATTCACTTATCTTACTACATTGCTAATCTTCTATTATGTAGTTGTGATAACAGAAAAGTCCAAGTATATTATTTTCAAATTAATCTCTACTTCAATCTCCTCGTTAAATGAACTCAGCTGAAGTGGGTTTTTGGTTTTTGTTACCAGACCTCCTCAAAACCCCGATAGTGACCACATCAATGTAACAACGGGTACAAGCATGAGCACGCAAGCTGCTCTGACTCCCCCACTAATCACCCGGTGTCACTCTAACACAAAGGACGCCACCTACACTGACAAACTTCTAATGAAGTACCAAGATATATCTGTAGCCAGAGGGATAATTAATTTTTCTACTAACCTGTAAGACAGGTGCATACAAACTTCAGAATGGGACAAAAGATCAATTACGCCTCTAGTAATGAAAATCAGATGGATAGCTATAAATAGACTACCTTGAAGGAAAATCAAGGAAGGGGAGGGAGTATATTTTAATTGACTTGCTAAGGGAAAGACCACCCTCTGGCATGAAAATTGGCCATCTAATTGGCTATGTCATGACTCCTCAAAAGCCAGTAGAAACATTCTAGAGATGGGGAAATGCTTTAAGTCAAGCAGTGCCTCTCCTCTACCTCTAACAGAGAAATGTTCTTCCAGCTTCCCAAATAACAGGGACTTTACAGACCTTTCTAGGGTGGGAAGAAGGAAGGTTGTGTAATTACTTAACAACTGTTTTCATGCTTTCTTTTATCAAAACATTACAAGAAAAATTCACAGTACCTTTTTTACTGCCTTGCTTCAATGAGTGTTTTCTGTATAGTTTCTGCCACAACCTGTTGTTTTTTTGAGCATATTGTCAGACCAGATTAAATATTCATTTGTTAATACATATCCAAACAGTACTGTTATGCAAATTGGATAGTGTATTGGATAGTACACTCTCTGGGAAACTGGTTTTTGCATTTCTCTGCTCTGCTGACAGGGTAACAGTTCTTTAGCTGTATCAGGATTTGGAGTGTGTAGGGGGAGTGTGTGTTAAAACCAGAGACAATTTCATACCTGTTCTGTCCAAACAAAAACCTGCAATTGATGTAAGTGTAATAACTTTCTTTAACAATTTGACAAGTTATGTAAATACCTAAAAGGCAGAGAAAACTGCTTATGAAACTTTCATATACATATTTTTAAACAAATACAATACTCTAAGAGATAACACTAACATTTCAGTAATCACTTTTATTTATGAATCATACAATAACTTCCATAATATAAAGCTGCCTATTAGAGAAGCATCCTTAAAAACTTGTAGAAGTTATGAGAAAAGCTGTATACATACATGGAAGCTTCTCATGTTCTACACGAACAGGAATATCTGGACTCGTGTGAACTGGATCTGTACAGAAGTCATTTGAATCTACAGGAAATGCACTGTTTCCCTTCCCTGTATTTCAGTCACAATCTGAGACCAAACTAAGAATAATAACAAAAACTGAGAGAATTTGAGAGATGGCCAGCAGTGTAAAGCATAATTGAAGACACTTCAAATTTAGCTGCAGTGATTTTTGCATGTATTTTGCCTCTTCACTGTAGTGAACTTTTCAGCTTATTCCCTTGCGCGCCCGCTCTGTGGTCGGGCCAACACAATGACTTGATGAATGTAAAATATTAACACACCAAGCCAAAAGCTTGGGAATGACTGCATTACCTTCAACAAGTAATTTAGTTCTTGTCAAAAACCTGAACCCAAGGTGTTGCTCAGACTATTCTGAGAGCAAAAGTGGTTAATAGAAAACAATTCTACATGCAGCTGATGGCTCAACAGTTTGCAGTGGCCACTCCAGACATCCAAAGGGTGTAAGAAACATCTGCAAACTATGACATTAAAGCGACTTGGAGATTCAAGTGGAGTACCATAAGGCAAGTGAATCCTATCCTTTATTGTGCTTATAAACTTGTGACAATGACTTACTCTGATCAAGCAATTAACTCATTTAAAATAATAATCAGATCCAGTATCAGCGATATAAAATTATATGATCTTGTATTAAATGACTGTAGTGCAAACTGAGTCACATCTCCTAGATAAGCAAACAACCCAGAAACATTCACCTTTTGGCTTTGAGCCCAAGAGTTGTGTTTCACTGATTGTTATGACTTGTCGTTTGAACTCTGGTGACAAATAGGGACTTAAGATGCACCAGACTGCAAATTCTAAGAAAGACAGCATGAGATTTGGGATGCTTCCTGTTTCCACAAGGAAATTCTGAATTTATCCAAGTGCTTAAGCAACAGGTCTCTGCACTTTCATTCAAGCAACTTGAAGTACTTGACTACAAAGTGTTTCATAGCTTCTGATGAGTAGAAAACTGTGAAGTAGGTTCTGGGGCATATCATAACTCAAATATGTGTGGCTACTATATTCCAGGAAAAGTCTCCTATACTCAACAGAAAGACTGTGGGTAGGAGGAAAAAAACGGGAGACATTAAGTAATCCACAATCAAAACAAAGTTTAGGCTTCCTAAAGTGAAAAAGTACCATAAAAAAAACATTAAGAAATTGAACACTGTTGCTTCCTTTTAGAGAGAAGGCACCAATAGAAAAGGCCAGATAAAGAAAAGAGCAAGCTTCTGAGCATACTACAGCATGGAAACACAATGGTCTTTGTGTGGGTAAACAACAACTCCTGTAGCACTGCTCTGTCCTTTGCTTTGGATGAACACTGTTGAGCAACTCTGTCTCCATCTCCAGAAGCTATCAGCGTTCATATTGCTTAGTCCCTTTCTTTTCTCACAGCTTTGTAGCTCCAGACACTTCTCTTTACCATTAATTCATAAAAATGGGTTTACGTTTAATAATTACTTGGAATTTTGAGCAGGGAAAAAAAAGAGTTCTAGTGAAAAATAAGATTCTGGACTTTTCAGACTGATTAATTACATTTTCTTGTAATGAAAAGGCCCACCAATACAAATATTTCTTGCTCATTACTGCAAAGTTTAAGAAAATGCTGAAGTTTTCTTATAATTTGTCTAGATGTTTTCTGTCCAGTTAAATATAAGCTCCTTGTGTAAGAACTGCTGCTCTTTGAGTACTGAACATTAAGAAGCATATGCAACACATCACTAGCAATCCCACAGTGTAAGTCAATATACATATACATTCACATTTCACACGTTAAAAAGGAAAAGCTGAATTAATACTTGAATTGCATGATAAGTTCCATTTGGTTTTAGTGGTAATTGAGAAGAATGTTTATTTTAAAATTATTTACAAAGTTAAAACTGAAAATATTTATATTTCACAGTAACCAATATACTACGATATTTTAGCAAAAGAGGGTGCACCCAAGAAACAGAGCTTAGCTGTTTCTTTACATGCCAGCTCTTTGCCACTGTGGTTGCCAAAATAAATCTGCAAATTTCCCTGATATGAACTTTTTATTATTTTTTTTTTAATCCTATAGTAAAAGTGAAAACATTTTTCACTATGGTTACAAGTAAAAATACTTCTGATTAGATATCTTTCACAGAAGTATGTCTTTCAACATTATATTTTTAGTTACACATAAAAAGCTACTGAGGGCACTACCATAGGTGAGATGACTGCATCAATTAAAATGCAGAATAATTTTGAATTTAGGCATCTGGTTCAAAACAGACAGAAGGTAAAAAAAACAAGTACGTCTGAAATAATGGCCAAGATCTCTCAATATTCCTTATTTCCAAATAATAATAATATAATATTGTAGTCTTTTAAAATTCAATGGGTATTAGCTGGACTCCCAATGACAGATATCATATTTAGCAGTGGTCAATTCAGTGTCTCCACAGATTTAGGCAGCACTTAAGAGTAACAGACACTCACCGCTACTCCCACTTTGCAATGCGTGGCACAGATTGGCTCATATTTTGCTTCAAAAGTGACAGGCCAGAAGCCATCTGAAATTCCCCATTACGTGAGCACAGCTACACAGCTAAAGTAGTAATTTTGTGACTACTGAGATGGAAAGAGTCATATCTAGCACACTAACTGAAGCTACAGGACTGTGCATGGAATTAGAACCACTGGAAACGTGCATGGTGTATTTCAAGAGATTACTTTGCTTCTTTTATTGACCTAGGCAGAGCATCGATTACTCATAATCCAACAGTAAAATGCACTAAAACAATGCAAGTGTTCATAAATTATAAGATGTAGGAATGTTTATGAACTTAGAGGTAAAACACACCTTCAAAATATAGGATTCAAATATGTTCTGTAAATAGTTTTTCCCCCCCTGGCTTTTAAAATTTAAGTGCTGTTATGAAGGAGATGATAAAGTGGGTAAATTTTATGTTTACAATGCAGTAGCTCTATTTAGTTTTCTCTCTGTAACTGCTGGCATTTTTTTTCTTTTCTATGCCTTGTCAGATTGCTTTTCCCCCCCCCTTCTCACTGTTTTCTGCCTTTCTCAGCAACACCGTAATAAAACTGGCATACATGAGACTTCATTTTCATCTCCTGCTGAAGAATGTGAAATGTAGCCAATCTAAACTTTGTTTTCAACACACAGAGATTTCTCAAGAGCACAGCAGAACTACCACCCTCTCTAGACAGACACACCTTTTCTTGTTGCTAGAATGCTATAATTTCTGGAGAAAAGCCTACATAGTACTTAAAGAAACTGCAGGTACAGCCATTGCTTACCCATGGAAATAATCTACTTAAAAGTACAATCTACTAGGCAATCATTCTATGGTAATCTGGAAAGTAGATGTAATCTATTATACATTGATTTACATCTTTTCCGTGCATAACCATGACTGGTAGGTAGGTAAGGTAAGCCCAATACAGACATACCCATGCCTTCCCTAACTACTCAGTTACATAAAATGCTTAATATTATAGGAAGCAGAATTTAGGCCTCTCCATTCTATCTATGTAACAGTATCCTATAACAGTAACACAAGGTATATGAAATAATACCTTACCAAGAAAACTGCCAGGTACAAGACTTAGGTCAAAGGTGGAAAAATACTTATTTTATTTTACTTAGCATTGTCTTTTCTTCCCAGCTTAATTACCTGCATAATTAATACACAACCACAGGAACAGTGAGAATGCAGCAATTCCTGCTCTTGTGTTAAGTGGGTGAATCACAAAGGTATTTCTTCTTCTGCCTCCTTTATTCCAACCTGAGGAATAGCCAGTTCTACCAGGAGTGACACTGTGGATTAATACACCCTTCTTCACAGTTGTTGTACAGCTTGATGTAACAAGTATAAAAGATACAAATCTGAATTGTTCCAGACTAAGGTGTGCTTAAAACCTGTATCTTCCACTTCTTCAGCAATCACTTAACATCACTAGTGGTCAAATTTAGGCATTATCTCTTCCAGGATTACACAGAATACCTAGAAATGTCTCTTTTTAGAGTATGAACACATCATATGCTTATTACTTTGAATGACATGCTACTATAGCTTCAGTTTGAAAAGCTACCTGTTGGTTTGGCGTAATGTCAAGGGAAATACGTTTTTTGTTGTCAGACGCTGCACAGAATTTCAATCTAATTGGTTCTCGAGATTTTTAGCCCGGCTCTACATCTTATTCTGTTACTGAATTAAGCACCTTGCTTAAAAGATACATGAATTTCAAATGTTCTGGTATTGGACATATCTGACTACTGCATTACAGTTACAGCAGCTACAACCTTGTACAGCATGAACGAGTCAATACTGAATCACACAGACAGTGTGGTGGGTTTTTTTCAAGTGACTGTAATGGGTGAGCGAAGAATTGTTTCTTTCTCTAAAAAAGAGTAGTATAGCACAGTGGTATCTTCCTGGTACAGACAGCACTGCAGAAGGCTGACGACATCCAACAGCATATGCCTCTGATTTGGTCAATGGAGATGCTGGAAGTAATAGCCAACACTTCGGAAAGAGTATGCTTCCCAGTAGTCATTAGCCTTTGGATCTCCCATTTCCCAAGGTGTTATCAGCTATGAACATTATAGCAGTAATTGAATTTGCTTTTTATGATCATTGCAGACCTTTCCTGTAATATATAGAGGCTGCTGCTCACACTATCATAATTTTTCTAACTTTGAGATTAGATTAATGCAATAAAACTTCACCTTAAAAGAGAAATTGTTGGAGAATACTACAGGTTACATGATACAAGAAAGGCTTCCTAGATGAAAACACAAGAGTTAAACATAGGGACTTCTGCTTGTGTCTAGACTGAAGACCTTGAGTAGTTACCTAAAGAACTATACAAGACCACAGGACCCGGTTATCTTGGAACAGACTAATCAACCTCTCCCTTCCTGCCCCCTCCCCTTCCCCTTGACATCAAGACCACACAACCTCTCACCCATACTCATAGAACCTGTTTACCCAGTCCTTCGTCATGTCCTCCCCCCACCCTTCTTTCCCCATGGGAACATGGGAAAATTAGGACAGTGTAAGGGTATTTCTAGTGCCTGTGTAGATCACGCTGTAGTCATGCCAGTCTCGATCGGAGCTCTACCTTCTCACAGCTCTTTAACCAGAACTAATTCTTTCATCTCCCGGGAACCCATAAAACACCCCTTCCTAGGATGTGGAAGTGTGGGAAGCAAAAGGCAGAAAGAAGAACCTAAGATATGCTGAGAGGGGTTTTTAGCTAGCTTTTTTGGTTTTACTGTGTATTTGATAAATAAAGATATCATGCTGATTTGCTTACTTAAAACTAATGCTGAATGATCTGCATTTTATTAAAACACTCAGTATTTCCATAGGCTTTTTTCTACAGATTTAAATTCACAGTCTTGAAGTATTTACAGAAAAAAAAAAAGGATATGAACTTTTCCTATCATTTATACCTAATTAAATGGGCAGCTTCATCACATAGCTTTGTCTAAATTTCTGTACTGTTCTAAAAAAATAATTCAGATTAACATAGAGCAAACTAGGGCTTGAATTTTGCACTGCGCTGCATCAGTGATTCCTCAACTGCTGGTGTGCACCATTTCATTCTCCAGTAAATAAGCACAAAATACCATATGTTAAGCTATACTGTTCCTATTAGTAGGTAAGACAAGTGATAGTTACTGCACAACAACTTGTGCTGGTATTTCTTACCTTGTATTATCTGCTCCTATTCAAGCACTAATGCGGGAAGCAATAATGAAGTGGTATGGGAACAGCTGCAGCAAATCTGCTGAAAAAAAAGTCTCCATATGCTCTTTTTACTGTGAGAATCATCAGTCCAGAACAATTATTCTAACATCATCTACGTTTATCTAATTTTAGGATGAAAGCTTGCTGTTCGACAGATGCCCTTAATCAAATAGAAGGACTTGACAGCGTGTTTTCTCAGGGTTAAAAAGAGCCTTCACTCACCGCTTAAAAATCAGAGAGTAAAGGGCTACAAAAATGCATCATCGTCCAGACTGGTCTACAAGAAGCAAAAGGATGGCAATTCTCTTAAGCATGTAAGGTTGTATTTTAGCTTGTCACAATCCTAAAACAAGGTTGGAACAGAACAAACACAATTGTGTTACTAAATAGAAACGGCAATGTTTTGTCATCCACAGCCATACTGTGGAGTGCTATGGGCATGCTATTGATGAAATAAGAATCTGTATTTTAAAAAATGGTTTGTAACATTGCTACTTTTTGATAATAATGTTTTCTGATTATATAATTTTTTAATGATGGAAGCAATAAAATTGACTTACCTTACATAAGCCATTAATTTTTACTTAATGTAAACAAAACCCTGAAATGAAATAAAAATTCTCATGTCCAAATAATGAGCTCTGCATGTTTAAAGGGGAAATATACTATAAACACGAGATGGAATGCAATAATCCAAGGCATTTTTACTAATATGAGAACTATGCTTTCTCTACATTTTTGTCAATGCACATCCTTCAGGAAAAGCAGTCAACCCTGCTTGACATTACCCAATGACACCGTACACCTGTCAACATGACATGTCTGTTTCTTTTTAGTTTTGGAAGCACTGGTTCATTGCGATTAATCTATCTTCAAATACCGTGCGGTATGTATTGAAATACATTTGACTTTTTCACAGAACTTCAAGCAACAGCTAGACTTTATACCCAGCCCTACTAAAAAAGACAGACTTAAGCGAGCTACACGAAGAATGCAGCGATTTTTATCTAGCTTTGTAACAAAAGCTCTACCAAGCTATCGAAAACTACACCAAAGCTTCCTGATGATCTCTCAAGTAATAAAACCCGAGTAAGAACACCGAGTAGCTGCGTGGGGAAGGAGAAATACGTACAAGCAACCGCGCCGCGCTGCCTTGCCCCAGGAGCTGCAGTGGATGGAGCACATTAATTTTGGT